>JAKOGI010000141.1:247500-337500 GCA_029747015.1 Carnegiea gigantea
ATTTCTTCTGCCATGGCTTTTCACCAATGTTCATTTTGCACCGCTTCATGATCAAATCGGGGTTCTGTAATCTTAGTAATCGTAGCAAGAAAGTAATGATGAGAATAAAAAAGATTTGTACATGTGACATAATGTTTTAAAGGATAACGCGTATCTGAGGATTTCTTTTGAAGGGGTGTAGCAGGAGAAACGGGGTTGGTAGAACGACTATTGTCGCGCAAGTACCCATCAAAGTGGGTCGGAGTCCTGCAGGCCTGATTACCTCGTCTGGTCTCTCTCTCGGCTATGACGATCTGGTTTGGACGTGCTGGTGAACCAGACTCTGGGCCCAATTCAGTGGTGTGGCTACCCGATGGGCTTTCTTCTAAGCCTGCCCTAATTCAGGTCTGCCCTATTACAGAAGAGGGTCCAGCGCTGCTGTTTTTGAGCTGGCCTGTGGGAGTGCTAGGCCCAGTAGGAGGGAGACCACTTCCGGTTGTTTGGGCCATGGGCTGCAGAGCTGATTTGCTCCCCCTGTCTACAGACTTGGATTGCTCTTCCGTTTGGGACGACCTTGGGTCTTTCTCATACCCAGTTCCTGAATGTAAGCCCGGGTTGCTCTCAACCAAAACTTCTTGCATATTTTCGCCTTCGACCTGGTTTTTTCCGAAAGGAAATATTCTTTCATGGAACACAACATCTCGACTCTCAAAGAAGTCATGTGTTTCCAAATTATATAATCTCCAAGCTTTCTTTCCATAAGGATACCCTATAAAGATGCATCACCTACTTCGTGGTGCAAACTTGTCACTTCCTCATATGGGGCTTTTAGCATAGCATAAGCGATCAAAAACCTTAATTTGATCATATGAGGGTTTCCTTTGATATATAATCTCATAAGGTGTCTTTCAATTTACTGGGGGTCCTGTTTATTAAATATGCCGCTGTAAGGACACATTCACCCAGAACTTTAAAGGGAGATGGGCTTGAAAACGAATTGCCCTAGCTACGTTTAGAATGTGACGGTGTTTACATTCCACTCCCCATTTTGCTGCGGAGTGTCCATGCAGTTGGTTTGATGTGTGATGCCCCTTTCCTGGAAAAAGCCTTCATGGGCCAGATTTGAATTCGGCTCCATTATCACTTCATATCACCTTAACTTGCTTATTAAATTGAGTGTGAATCATGGTGACAAAGCCTCTAAGAAGATCTCCTGCTACACTTTTCTCTTTAATTAGATAGAACCATACCCCTTGACTGCAATCATCGACCAAGCTTAAAAAATAATGGGCTCCACATGATGATGGCACACAATATGGCCCTCATATATCACAATGCACAATTTTAAATGATTCTTCTGCTTTATTTTCACTAATATGAAATTGCACTTTAGTTTGTTTAGCACAGAAAACAAGCATCACATGCATCATTATTTCTATCAACAAAAAAATCGAAATTCTTAGCAAACATCTTCATCACTTCTATAGATGGGTGCCCCATTCTCTTGTGCCATAAGTCTCTTGTCTTGGCTGCATTACTTTGATTCTTGAATGGTACTGTGCCATCATAGTAAACCTTATTTCTTTGCTCACCCACTCCAATCAGCATCCTTGAAATACGGTCCTGCAAAATACAATGATCGTCAAAAAATGTCACTGTAACACCCCCAGATTTCTAATTCTTTAATTACTACTGTTTTAACCTGAAGGGCAGCAGGAACTCCTAACGGGGTGTTACCGCCGTATTCCCTTCCTGGAAATACCAGGCTGGATATCATAACTGACCCTTAAAGAAAAATAAACGAAGCCCTTACAAATTAAAGCCCACCATACATGGGTCTAAGAATTTCAACACAGAACTCGTACATCATAATTAACCAACTAAATTCCATTACAACTTTTAAAACCGTTTTTAGGGACAATCAGCATTCGAGCCTCGCTCTACTCTCCTGTCTCTAGTCCCAAGAACAGCTAAATCACCTAAAAACAAAACATTTTATAATAGTGAGATAAACTCAGTAACATTCACCCCCAACGGTCAAAGACACGTACAAATTCATTTTGAAAACATTTTAGGGAGAGGGGGAAAACAACATCATGTTTCAAGGTACACAACCCATTATCACCATCTTCCTTAAACAAAAAAAAAAAAAGAAATCAAGTTCAGAATCACACTCCCATAGTTCCATTCAGAATGTTCAGTTTCAGGTAAGTTTTGGGTGAGCGACCCCAGTGGGTCTCATGGCCTGCGCTCTAACATAGCACAGCCGTTTAACTCTTTCCTAGCCTACCGCTCCTCAGGCGGTTGCCGCTTAACTTTCCTGGCCTACCACCATCATGGGTGGTTACCGATAACCTGGCCCACGTCTCGACTGAGCACGTGGCCGCTCACATGCATGCACCTATTACCCGGGGAAGGCTATGGCCTTGAATCAGTTCCAATCGATTCAACTCACCCTATTCAGTTCCTTTTCGTTAATGGATACCAACTTGACACATTCAGTTTCGATCAGATTTAAATGCTTTTCCCAACAGAAATCAGAATGCAGAAACAGCACTTCAATTACAATCACAGTAAGTTTCAACTTTCACAACAGTAAGTTTCAACTTTTACATTATGGAGATTTCCAACTTCCAGAACAAACATAGCATTCGGTTTCCATCACGGAACCATCCATAAGTTTCACACCAATATTCATCCCATTGGAAAGGGATGCCAAGGAAACGATACAAGAACTCCCAAAACTTTCATGATTTCAGTAACACAGGGGAAAAGTTAGGGCATGACTGTTACCTGAGTACCGTACAATTTACGGGCTCGGTTACTCTAATGAGGGTTCACTGTTCCGCACCTGAGCCCACAAGTAGCCCATAGTCAGTCCACATTCAGTGTAGGGCAGCCCCGGGCCTCCCCCAAATTTAAAAGGAGGTTTTCTAGATCTTTATTCACCCAACCCTATCTAGGGTAAAGGTTCGGCTGGCCAGTTATGGGTCCAACTTAAAAAAAATTATAACTCTAGTTCCTGATCTCCAATTTCAGTGTTCTAGATCAATCTGGAAACCTTACAATATCCTCTATCTTTTTCATGTTTAGAGCTTGGCTCGGTTCTGCCCCGAACCCAGTCCAATTTTTGTTTCTTTCGGCAATGCCAAAGACTATCTTCCCCAGGACAGTCCCGGCAAAATTTATCAAAACTCGGGCTACGCTACTCTAAACGACCAATTCCAAAACGGCATTATTTGACACATCCAAATGCTCCTACCCAGTAAATTTCACAATTTTTGGCCACCAGAACTAGCCTAGGGAATTTTTCTAACTTGAAGGCAAAACAGACCAGATTCTGCTTCCCCAGACTTTACCCAGATTTTTACTCCTAACTTCTCATCCTCATAACTTTATCTTCCAATTTCCAAAAATTATGCTCTTACCCAATCTAGAAAGATAATTTTGTTTGATAAAACTTTTATGTTCAGAACTTTCACAAATTCACAGCATAACCAGGTCTAAAAGACTCAAAAACTGCACCCTGTGCCTGCAGTTTTCAGAATTGACAGGGTTCGGTATTCTGGCTATAACTTTCTCATTTTAACTCCAATGCATCCAATTCAAAAACCCACGTAATCTTCACATCTTAATCTAACTTCTGTAAACATTTCATAATTTTTGGACAATCAGAATAATTATCCGGAATTTTCAAAGTTGCATCAAAAACAGTATGAATTCTGTCAAGATTCTTCGACTTCTTTTTACATGGTTTTTGCTCGTTTCGGGTTGCCCAAAAATACGCCCATACTCATTAGACACGCTTAAACCCTCGCCCAGACCCAATCATGCCAAAAGAACCCACCTTTACCATTCAATACCAAAAAAAATAACGTAAAAAAAAGAAATGCTGTTACTCGTACCTTTGATTGACACTGGATCTAAATTGAAAGAAATTCCTTCGTTCAAATTCAATGCCGAGAGTGCAAAAACACGAGGAATGGTCGGTGGGGTGGCGGCACTAGGGTGGCCGGACGGAGGTTGGCAACGGCGTAGAGAGAGAGAGAGAGAGAGAGAAAACGTGAGGGGGAAAGAAAGTGGGGGAATGGGTGGTTAGGATTCTAAGTTAAAAAGAAAGAAAAAGGGGGGAAAAACAATTTCAAATTTTTCCCCCCCTCAAAAGCGGCGGCAGCAAGGGGGGGTGGTTAGGGTTTAGATTTTTTTTTTTTGGTGGATAATAAAGTAGTAGGATAAAGGTAAAATGATAAAATGATAATAAGATGATAATAATATTAACATTATCGTTTTATCTTGGAACCGATAATACGATAATAATATTAATAATATTAATAAAATAGTAAAATTTGCATACGTCGAAACAGATAAAAAAAATGATAATAAAACGATAGTATTACTAGTAGAGTGATAATAATATTCATAGTACAATAATAAAATAATAATAATGGCATTAGGAGCTTTACAAAAATCGGAAAGGAAAATTTTGAAAATTTTAATACTTCCCGAAATATATCAAGAACTTTATTACAAGAATCTTACGAGGGTTGACTTGGCCTAGGTCGGTCCAACCGGGCAAAGAAAAAAAAATAATTCCAAATCGAATTTTCAGGGTTTTACATACTACCCCACTTAAGAAAAGTTTCGTCCTCGAAACTTCATTATGCCGCGACACATCAGTCTAGGTCGATCCGACTGGGCAACAATTCCAAATCAAATTTCCAGGGTTTTACATGCTACCCCACTTAGGAGGTTTCGTCCACGAAACTGATACATACCTGACTATGGAAAAAGATGGGGATATTTGTCTCGCATCTCCTGTTCCAGCTCCCAAGTGGCTTCCGACGACTCATGGTTGGCCCAAAGGACCTTTACTAAGGGCACCGTCTTTTTTCGGAGATGCTTTTCCCGCCGGTCTAGGATCTGTATGGGGTGTTCCTCATATGATAAATTTTCTTGGAGCTGTGTAGGATCAGGTTCGATGACGTGCGAGGGATCTGGAATGTACTTCCGTAATTGCGACACATGGAACACATTATGTATTCTCTGAAGCTCAGCCGGCAGCTCTAGTCGGTAAGCCACCTCCCCGATTCGCTGTATGACCGAATACGGCCCGATGTACCTCGGGTTAAGCTTTCCTACCTTTCCAAACCTCGCAACTCCCTTGACTGGGGAAACGCGAAGAAATACATGGTCTCCTACCTGGAACTCAAGGGGTCTACGCCTCCGATCCGTATAACGCTTCTGGCGGCTCTGGGCGGCTTTTATTCGTTCCTGAATCACTCTTACCTTATCCGTGGTGGCCTGGATTAACTCTGGCCCGATGGCCAATGCCTAATCGATCTCTTGCCAACAAAGCGGAGTCCTATATTTTCTCCTATATAGTGCCTCGTACGGGGCCATGCCACTACTTGCGTGGTAGCTATTGTTGTAAGAAAACTCAATTAGTGCCAGTTGTTCGTCCCACGCGCTCTTAGAGTCCAGGGCGCAAGCCCGCAGCATATCTTCCAAGGTTTGGATAGTACGCTCGGTCTGCCCATCAGTTGCAGGGTGAAAGGCAATACTAAAGCGTAACAACGTTCCGAACGCTTCCTGCAGCTTTTGCCAAAATCCCGATTGGAATCGGGTATCTCGATCCGACACTATGGAGCTAGGTACTCCGTGTAGCCGTACTATCTCCTCGAGGTAGGCTCGAGCTAACTGATATAGGGTCCACGTGTTCCTCTTGGCTATAAAATGTGCCGACTTCGTGAGCCGGTCCACTATAACCCAAATTGCATTGTGCTTCCTTTGGGTCAATGATAACCCCATAACGAAATCCATAGACACAGAGTCCCATTTCCACTCAGGGACATCCAATGGCTGTATTTTCACTCGCTGGCAGGTCAGACACTTTGCCACATAATCAGCCATTCTTGTTTCATGTTACTCCACCAGAACGTTTGTTTTAGATCCTTATACAGCTTATTTCCCCCAAGGTGTACCGAATGCGGAGTATTGTGTCCCTCATCTAGGATCTTCTTCTTGAGTGCCTCTACAGCTGGAACACACACACGATTATGAAATCGTATGGTCCCATCCTTGTGGATTACGAATCCGGGCGCTTTTCCCACCAATATCTCTCCTCTTATCCGTTCCAGTTGAGGGTCCGTGGTTTGGGCTAGTCGGACTTCCTCTACGAGAGTCGGTTGGGCCTCCAGGGTGCAAAGCATGGGTGTAGCCTCTGGCGTGATCACATAAAGTTCTAACTTTCTAAAGTCTCGACATAACTCCTCTGGAAGCGCTATTACGTAACTCAACGTTGGGTATGGCCTGCGACTCAACGCATCCGCCACTACATTGGCCTTTCCAGGGTGATACTGAAAATGGACGTCATAGTCCTTTAAGAATTCCAGCCACCTCGTCTGTCTCAGATTCAGGTCCTTTTGCGAGAAGAGATATTTCAGATTCTGGTGGTCGGTGTATACTTCACAACGAATGCCGTATAGGTAATGTCTTCAGACTTTGAGAGCAAACACGACCGCGGCTAACTCCAGGTCGTGAGTCGGGTAGTTTCGCTCATGTGTCTTCAACTGTCGTGAAGCATACGCTATTACTCGTCCGTCTTGCATTAACACACACCCCAACCCATTCCTAGAAGCATCACTGTACACCACGAAGTCTGCTCCGCAGTAGGTAGAGCTAGTATGGGTGCACTCGTAAGTCTTTTCTTAAGCTCCTGGAAGGCCCCTTCATATCTTTCCGTCCACTCATACTTGATGACCTTCTTGGTCAGATTGGTAAGCGGGGTGGCAATTTTTTGAAAAGTCTTGGACAAATCGGCGGTAGTATCCCGCCAAACCCAAGAAACTCCTTACTTCTGTCGGGTTTTTAGGTCTAGGCCAAGTTGCCACTGCTTCAATTTTTTGTGGGTCCACCGATACTCCCTCACTGAACACTATGTGTCCTAGAAAAGCTACCTTTGCCAACCAAAATTCACATTTTGAGGACTTAGCATATAACTCATTCCTCCTTAACACATCTAGGGCCACCCGTAAGTGGTGGGTGTGTTCATCTGGGGTTTTCGAGTAAATCAAGATATCGTCAATGAAAACTACCACGAACCTATCCAAATAGGGCTTAAAGACCCTGTTCATCAGGTCCATAAATGCTACTGGGGCATTAGTGAGACCAAAGGGCATCACTACGAATTCATAGTGGTCGTATCGGGTACGAAAAGCGGTTTTAGGTATGTCCTCATCCTTGATTCGGAGTTGATGGTACCCCGAACGGAGGTCTATCTTGGAAAAGGTTCCTGCACCTCGCAGTTGGTCGAATAAATCGTCTATTCTGGGTAGGGGATAACGGTTCTTCACCGTTATCTTATTCAACTCACGGTAGTCGATACACAACCTTAGCATCCCGTCCTTCTTCTTCACAAATAAGACCGGGGCTCCCCATGGAGATGTGTTGGGTCGGATATACCCTTTCTCTAAAAGTTCTTCCAACTGGGTTTTCAATTCCTTAAGTTCAGCTGGTGCCATCCGGTAGGGTGCCTTAGAAACGGGGGTGGCTCCAGGGGTGAGGTCGATACAGAATTCCACCTCCCTAAGAGGTGGCATGCCAAGGATTTCATCAGGAAACACATCCGGAAATTCTCTCACTACGGGGATGTTCTCCAAGGAGGGCTTGGCATCCTCGGTATTCACCGCATGACACAGAAATCCCTCACATCCTTTACTCAACAACTTACGAGCTTTCATTGCTGATACTAATTTCACTCCCATTCTAGAACTCTGACCCCTATGCACTATCTTCTCCCCGTTGGGCCCTTTCAGAGAAACTTTTTGTTTGGAACAGTCTATCTGAGCCTGGTACTTAGCCAACCAGTCCATCCCCAAAATAACCCCAAAATCAGTTAACTCAAACTTATATAGATCCGCCAGGAATTCACATTCATACATTCTAAGGGGGCATCCCTCGTATAGTTCCTCACACGACACCGTCTTCCCATCCGGGAGGGTCACGGATAGCACTGCAGATCTACGAGTGGGGGTGAGCCCTAACGTCTTAACCAACCTAACAGAAATAAACGAGTGTGTAGCACTCGAATCAAACAACACATCTACTAGTTGAGTAAGGAGAGAGAAAGTACCCGTCACAACATTAGAAGCATCCTCCGCTTCCTCTTTTCGCATCACGTACACCCGGCCTCCGTTGTTCCGCGGTGGTTGGTTAGAGGGTTGGGACTGAGCTGACTGGGGTGCCCGACTCTGCTGGTTGGAGTAGGCCGTCTACCCTCCCCTACTTTGGTATAAGGTTTGGGGCCGCTGCCCATACCCTTAACCCTGCCTCTGTCCCTGACTCTGTCCTTGTCCTTGCCCGGGAGGCGGTGGAGGAAGCGGGTAATCTCGTACTTGGTGTTGATGGCTTCCACAGCGGAAGCATCTCTTCACTGTTCGACACTCTCTGGCGAAATGTCCTGGCTTCCCGCGAGCGTTGCAGGTTACCCTGGGTCGTGTGTTCGGATACTGGCCCCCTCGATTGAAACTACCAGAGTGCTGTCCCCCAGCGGGTCTACGGTTCTGCTCGTGCATCTGGAAGGTTCCCCGATTATCTCCCTTCCTCTTGGTACCCCTCTGCTCATTGAAGTATTGACTACGCTCCTTCATTGCTCTTTCTACGTTGATCGCAGTGTCGTACAGCTCAACGTAGGGGGCATACTGTCGCACTGACATACGTTCTTTGATAGTTGGGTTGAGTCCGGCCTCAAACCTATTCATCTTCAACCTCTCATCAGCTACGAAGGTTGGGGCGAAACGTGACAACTCCATGAATTTGGAGGCGTACTCGGGAATGCTCATGCTCCCCTGCTGTAATTGCATGAATTCATTCTCCTTAGCCTTCTGGAGGGAGGTGGGGTAAAAATGATCTTTGATCATCTCCTTAAACTTACCCCACCCAAACCCAGGCTCGTGTTGTCTTTCCCGCACTGTAGCTCACCAGAGGTCGGCTTTATCCTTTAGGTAGAATTCCGCAAATCCTACCTTCCACTCCCCAGGGCACTGGAGTGCATCAAACAACTTCTCCATCCCCCTAATCCAGTCTGCGAAAGTTTTGGGGTCAGGGGTACCATCGTAAACGGGTGGGTGATGACTTGCAAATCTCTTGAACATATATGAGTTATCTTCTTCTGCCCTTTTCTCCCTACCCTCCATTAACCTATGGATTTGTTTATTCTGGAGCTGCAGTTGCTCCCCTTGCTTCTGCAGCAACTCTAGCAGTAACAAGTTGGTGAGTTCGACTCCCGTGGGTGGATTTGTTTCATCGATTTGGCTACGAGACCCATTCCGTTCCGGGGGCGCAGGGCCTCCAATCGCTCCCTAAGGGTTGCCATAGGTATGTCCTGGGTCGTAGGGACCCTCGTCACCGGGTGGGGCCCCGTCTGAGACTCTTCATTATGGTTGTTGGTGTTGTTTCCCGCCATCCTGGTCGAGAAAAACAATTCAGGTTCAGTTCCTTCCCTAATAGTTCACATCCTATAACTCACTAGGTTCCAGGAATATAAAGCATGCCAGCGCATATTACCACAACTTTCTTAAAAGTTCGTTCACAATACGAACTGCCACATTCAGGTGGTGCATCCATTACATCACAAACTCAGGAGGTTCATATCATACAGGCACACAGGTATATTATCCACAGGTTTCACATATCTCAGAACAAGGTGCACATTTCACATATCTCAGAACAAGGTGCACAAATATTTTCAAATAATCCAAAAACACTTTTATTGCATGAATTCTCAGTTTTAGCACAACTTTTTAACTCAAATAGCCACAATGGCTAGTAACAATTTAAAGAAAATTATTACTAATGCTGTCCTAAAAAAAAATAAAACAACTTCTTAATGCTTCTAGCCTTTACTGACTGGAGGCATCCAGTGGACAAGTGCCTCTACACATCCGACCACATCTACCCCGCTCCCAGCGGGCCAACCCAGCCTCATTTGCTCCTAAGTCTTCCGAGTGGTTGAAGTGCTCACCCTGCACAAGGTGATTCCCTTCTTCATCTCTCTGATCTCCCCCCTAGGTCCTCACTGCCCATAAGTTGCCCCTCGCTGGCCTCAGAATTTCCCTCAGGGTTTTCTTCAGGGTCTTCCTCAGGGTATTCCTCAGGATCTTCCTCGGGGTCTTCCTCTTCCATGGGGTCTTCCTCTGGGTCTTCCTCTCCCATGGGGTCTCCCTCCTCATCATTATCCTCCTCTACAGGTGGTGGCAGGTTGGCGTCCCTAGAGTCAGGGGTGGGGGGGTTCGTCATAAGGACCTGTGTCAATGAGGTAGTCCACTAGCTCATTCAGGTTGAAGTGCATAAGCTGCCACTTGCATAAACAACAGTCCCCAGCAACCATAAATGCTCTCTCCTCAGGGTGAAGCTCGTTGACTCTATAACGCCACAAGGGGTCTCCCCAAAGAGTTAAAAGGAAGAACAGGGCTTGGTTGTGGTCGAACCTCAAACAATCATCAGGAACCTCAGCTAGTCTTCCAAAAAGAAAAATCTCCACTCGCTCCAAGTGACTCTCAAAACTGGCCCCGGGAATCTTCTCCAACCTCCGGTGGTGACAAGGTCGTCCCATACACCCACAATGATGGGCCGCATTCATCCTAGACATTAGTAGACCCAAATCAGATATATATATATATATATATATATATATATATATATATATATATATATATACACAAAAAGGTAACATATATATAAGTATATTCCCTTCCCAACCTACACTCACACTCCGAGCAGTCCTTATGTCTACCTGTTTTAGGGTTATTAACTAATATTATTCTCTTTATCCTTTAGGCAAGCCTTCAGGTCAGTTAACCTGGGCTCTGATACCACTTTATAACGCCCCCAGATTTCTAATTCTTTAATTACTACTGTTTTAACCTGAAGGGCAGCAGGAACTCCTAACGGGGTGTTACCGCCGTATTCCCTTCTTGGAAATACCAGGCTGGATATCATAACTGACCCTTAAAGAAAAATAAACGAAGCCCTTACAAATCAAAGCCCACCATACATGGGTCTAAGAATTTTAACACAGAACTCGTACATCATAATTAACCAACTAAATTCCATTACAACTTTTAAAACCCTTTTTAGGGACAATCAGCATTCGAGCCTCGCTCTACTCTCCTGTCCCCAGTCCTAAGAACAGCTAAATCACCTGAAAACAAAATATTTTATAATAGTGAGATAAACTCAGTAACATTCACCCCCAACGGTCAAAGACATGTACAAATTCATTTTGAAAACATTTTAGAGAGAGGGGGAAAACAACATCACGTTTCAAGGTACACAACCCATTATCACCATCTTCCTTAAACAAAAAAAAAAAAAATCAAGTTCAGAATCACACTCACATAGTTCCATTCAGAATGTTCAGTTTCAGGTAAGTTTTGGGTGAGCGACCCCAGTGGGTCTCATGGCCTGTGCTCTAACAGAGCACAGCCGTTCAACTCTTTCCTGGCCTACTGCTCCTCAGGCGGTTGCCGCTTAACTTTCCTGGCCTACCACCATCATGGGTGGTTACCGATAACCTGGCCCACGTCTCGACTGAGCACGTGGCCGCTCACATGCATGCACCTATTACCCGGGGAAGGCTATGGCCTTGAATCAGTTCCAATCGATTCAACTCACCCTATTCAGTTCCTTTTCGTTAATGGATACCAACTTGACACATTCAGTTTCGATCAGATTTAAATGCTTTTCCCAACAGAAATCAGAATGCAGAAACAGCACTTCAATTACAATCACAGTAAGTTTCAACTTTCACAACAGTAAGTTTCAACTTTTACATTATGGAGATTTCCAGCTTCCAGAACAAACATAGCATTCGGTTTTCATCACGGAACCATCCATAAGTTTCACACCAATATTCATCCCATTGGAAAGGGATGCCAAGGAAACGATACAAGAACTCCCAAAACTTTCATGATTTCAGTAACACAGGGGAAAAGTTAGGGCATGACTGTTACCTGAGTACCGTACAATTTACAGGCTCGGTTACTCTAATGAGGGTTCACTGTTCCGCACCTGAGCCCACAAGTAGCCCATAGTCAGTCCACATTCAGTGTAGGGCAGCCCCGGGCCTCCCCCAAATTTAAAAGGAGGTTTTCTAGATCTTTATTCACCCAACCCTATCTAGGGTAAAGGTTCGGCTGGCCAGTTATGGGTCCAACTTAAAAAAAATTATAACTCTAGTTCCTGATCTCCAATTTCAGTGTTCTAGATCAATCTGAAAACCTTACAATATCCTCTATCTTTTTCATGTTTAGAGCTTGGCTCGGTTCTGCCCCGAACCCAGTCCAATTTTTGTTTCTTTCGGCAATGCCAAAGACTGTCTTCCCCAGTACAGTCCCGGCAAAATTTATCAAAACTCGGGCTACGCTACTCTAAACGACCCAATTCTAAAACATCATTATTTGACACATCCAAATGCTCCTACCCAGTAAATTTCACAATTTTTGGCCACCAGAACTAGCCTAGGGAATTTTTCTAACTTGAAGGCAAAACAGACCAGATTCTGCTTCCCCAGACTTTACCCAGATTTTTACTCCTAATTTCTCATCCTCATAACTTTTTCTTCCGACTTCCAAAAATTATGATCTTACCCAATCTAGAAAAATAATTTTGTTTACTAAACTTTTATGTTCAGAACTTTCACAAATTCACAGCATAACTGGGTCTAAAAGACTCAAAAACTGCACCCTGTGCCTGTAGTTTTTAGAATTGATAGGGTTCGGTATTCTAGCTGTAACTTTCTCAATTTAACTCCAATTCATCCAATTCAAAAACCCACGTAATCTCCACATCTTAATCTAACTTTTATAGACATTTCATAATTTTTGGACAATCAGAATAATTATCCGGAATTTTCAAAGTTGCATCAAAAACAGTATGAATTCTGTCCAGATTCTTCGACTTCTTTTTACACGGTTTTTGCTTGTTTTGGGTTGCCCAAAAATACGCCCATACCCGTTAGACACGCTTAAACCCTCGCCCAGACCCAATCATGCCAAAAGAACCCACCTTTACCATTCAATACCAAAAAAAATAACGTAAAAAAAAGAAATGCTGTTACTCGTACCTTTGATTGACACTGGATCTAAATTGAAAGAAATTTCTTCGTTCAAATTCAATGCCAAGAGTGCAAAAACACGAGGAACGGTCGGTGGGGTGGCGGCACTAGGGTGGCTGGACGGTGGTTGGCAACAGCGTAGAGAGAGAGAGAGAGAGAAAACGTGAGGGGGAAAGAAAGTGGGGGAATGGGTGGTTAGGATTCTAAGTTAAAAAGAAAGAAAAAGGGGGGAAAAACAATTTCAAATTTTTTTCCCCCCTCAAAAGCGGCGGCAGCAAGGGGGGGTGGTTAGGGTTTAGATTTTTTTTTTTTTGTGGATAATAAAGTAGTAGGATAAAAGTAAAATGATAAAATGATAATAAGATGATAATAATGTTAACATTATCGTTTTATCTTGGAACCGATAATACGATAATAATATTAATAATATTAATAAAATAGTAAAATTTGCATACGTCGAAACAGATAAAAAAAATGATAATAAAACGATAGTATTACTAGTAGAGTGATAATAATATTCATAGTACAATAATAAAATAATAATAATGGCATTAGGAGCTTTACAAAAATCGGAAAGGAAAATTTTGAAAATTTTAATACTTCCCGAAATATATCAAGAACTTTATTACAAGAATCTTACGAGGGTTCATTGGCACTGACTTGGGTTGACTTGGCCTAGGTCGGTCCAACCGGGCAAAGAAAAAAAAAAATTCCAAATCGAATTTCCTGGGTTTTAATTTGCAGTCACACTATAATTTAAATCTTTTATGATTCTAGCAATTGAAACAAGGTTGCAACTGAGATTGGACACTAATAAAACGTTATTCAATTTCATTCCATCAATCAAACGTGCCAATCCTTGCTCGGTGGAATGCGTTCGCACACCATTGGGTAAATCGATTTCAACAGGCGATGTGGCTCGAGTATTAGAGAGCAAGGTCGGATCACCGGTCATGTGGGTCAAAGCCCCACTGTCAAGCATCCACAGAGCTTTACCTGTGAGCTGCTGACTAGCATTCTTGGTTGGTTCAATCAAAATCATCAACCTCTGAACCTGTTCGGCAGTGAGGCCGGGAATGCCCGGTGATTCTGCTGCAGTAGCTTCTGCTGTGGAGGCGACTGTTATGGCAGCAACTGCACCTTCTCGTCCTCCACCTCTGCCTTGGCTAGTGTTGTTTCATCCTCCTTGACCACCTCTGTTTCCATGTCCTCCACATCCTTTACCGTGGGATCCCCAATCGGGTGGGTACCTGATCAACTCGAAGCACCCTGCTTCATTATGTCCAAACTTACCACAATGCTTGCAGGTGCTTTTCTCGCTTGTACTGAATCCAGGCCTGCTGTTGTTCATGGTAAAGGCGGCCTCCGTCTCTAGCTGGTCATCTCTGTTGATCATGAGGTGCTTGTGGTTTTCTTCTTGCACCACCATATTGAATATACGATCCAGAGAGGACAGGGATCGATGGTCAGAATTTGACTCTTATTGATGAATAAGTGTCGTCGTTGAGGCCCATAAGAAATTAATGAGCCTTATCTCGCTCATATTTTTGGATGATTTTGTTGCTTGCCTTACACTTGCATCCTCCGTATGTGCAAGTCGGGTTCTGGCTGAGGGCTTCAAGCTCCGTCCATAAATTAGACATTTTGGAATAGAACTCTACTATGCTCAATCCTCCTTGCTTACAATTTGCTATGCTCGTTTTTAGTTGATGTATCCTGGGAACGTTAGTAATCACTTATCGTTTCTTGCGTGTATCCCCCATGTCCTTTGCAGTGTCTATGTAGGCTACACGCGTTCGTTCCATCGGGTCTATCACGTTAAGAATCCACGAACAAATCATCAAGTTTGCCATCTCCCAAGCTTGTAATTGAGATGAGTCGTCCTTCTTTTTTTCAGGCTTAGTGAGCGTGCCATTGATAAACCCGAGTTTGTTTTTGGCGCTCAAAGCCGTTTTTATGGCCGTTTCCCAAAGATCATAGTTCTTTCCATCAAAATACACTACAGTGATCAAAATCCCGGGTTCCTCTTATGGGTGTAGGTAATACGGTGATTGTGGGTCTATAATGAATTTTGACATGACTATGATATGGAGTGTGTTTCGATAGAAGCTGTGATACCATGTAAAAACAGAACAATTTAAATCATGTAAGAATTAGAAGATTTGGGATGAATTTCATGGCCTTTCATTGAGAATCATTCTCTGCCCCTTAACATGCCAATTACATCAAATATATATACA
Organism: Carnegiea gigantea; assembly: GCA_029747015.1. Taxonomy (NCBI): domain Eukaryota; kingdom Viridiplantae; phylum Streptophyta; class Magnoliopsida; order Caryophyllales; family Cactaceae; genus Carnegiea; species Carnegiea gigantea. The sequence goes on from JAKOGI010000141.1 coordinate 262,834, forward strand.
TGATATGCATGGGACCACGGCGTAACCCTAGCTTAGCCCCCAAGCTTCCAAGACTCCAACGTGAATTCAAATAGGATAGAAAATGTAGCTTGAATAAAAATCTACCTTAATGATAAATCTATTTTATTTGCTAATAATACACGCACACACACATACATATGTATCATCTGACAGGACCAAGTCTTTAACAATTGTATTCATTTTGGAGTATTCACACAAATTGGAGGATGGTTTCTAGTCATTTTCGATATTTTAAAATAGTTTTATATGGCATATTTTTTTCGACTAATGAAAAGTATTTATCAGTGCTTATTGCTGAAATATATTGAATCATATTGAAACATACTGAAACGTGCTAAATAGTTAAAGAAAATATAACTCTGTATTTTCAATAAGTATTTAACAGTGATGGATTGTGTTGAATAATGATGAATTGTGTCGAGAGTTACTGAATTGTGTTGAAAGTGTCTGAATGCTAATAATACATACTTATGATAAGGCCAAAAGAACATGCAATTCCTGCCTACATTTTTCAGTTTCCACTACTATACCACATCAAAGGTATCTGTCTTCTCTAATAAATATTTTTCATGCATGATCTCTTTTGAGCTTCAACCACATGACAATGATATCATTTCTGATCACATATGAGTGACTCAATTACGTGTAGTAATCTTAGAAATCAATACGTTCTCCATGTGTAGTAACGTTACTGCCAAAAATATTCATTTCTATAGTCTCACAACCGTTAAAGTTTTCTTTTTCAGGACCTTATTCGTATTTTTATTGGCTAGAAAATAATTTTCACCGTATGATCTGCATTTGACACTACTAAAAAAGCACAAAATAACGATGGAATTCAGTAACAGACTAAAATAACGACGGAAATGGCGACGGAAAAACTATATTTGAAATAACTCCTACTGAGTGATAGAATTGGCGATGGAAAAGGACTTCGTCACTAGTTTTCACATCTGTCGCCAAAATATTTTTTTAAAAATTTTAATATAGGTGCCAATGGATATTCCATCGGCAAGAAAAAAATTTTTAACAAACTTTTGTTATTAATATATGGCGGCAGAATATCCATCGCCAGGTAATTTTTTAAAAAATATTTTCAGTACATGGTGACGAAAAGTCCATCGCGAAGTAAAAAATTATTTAGGAAAAATTATTTTCAGCAGCTGGAGACGGAATTTCCGTTGCCAAAAATTTTTTTAAAGAAAGTTTAAAGGTGGCAACAGAATTCCATCGCCACCCTACTTAAAAGAACCAGATCTGGTTCTAATTTTCATTCTGCTCGTTGAGAACAAAGAGAGAGCGAGAGTAGTCGAGAGCTCTGCCGTACCTCCGCGACCCCCGACTGCCGCGGACCACCACTCGTTGCCGCTGCCAGCCACCGTCACCATCACCTGCCACCGCCATCTGCCGCCCATAACTGCCCCTTGTCGGTTGTTTTTAGTGAAATTAAGGTAATTTTCTCACTTCAACTAGTTTTAATTTTTACAAATTTTTGTATTACATTATTAGAATTTCATAGTTAGTTCATATTTTTATTACAATGTGGTATTTGTGTGAAGTTATTGCTCTAATGTGTTTCAATTTAGGGTTTAGGTTTGGTAATTTGAAGTTAAAATTTGATATGTTGGTGGAATGAAATGATTTAGCTCATAATTTTGTGGAAACGTGATATCTGTGTGAAGTTATTACTCTAATTTGTTTCAAGATTGTGTCCAATGTAATTCGGGTTTGGGTTTGGTAATTTTAAGTTAAAATTTGATATGTTGTTGGAATGAAAATGCTCAAGCTTGGATGAATTATTAGTTTTCTAAAATTTCTAAGAATATAAGTATATTTGTAGAAGTTTATAAGTAAACGTATAAAATTATTCCATTTTATATAAGTATGTTTGTGAATTATTAGTTTTGTGAAAGTAATTAGGATGAATTATGTATAAGTTTAATTTATAAGTTTCGATGAACTATTATTTTTGTGAAATTCACAAGAATATAAGATAGCTTATATGATGCAAGTTTTTAATGTTATATATATACAAATGGATGTAATTATATGTGTTTTGTGGATTAACAAATGTTGTCTTTGAGTATTAAAATATATTTAATATATAATTGAGTAATTTATATAATAATTATTATTTAAATTAAAATTAATTCTTATCCAATAACTTATGTGGTTATTTTTGTTTGAGCAGAATATGAATGATCCTCCACATCGTAGGTGTATGTATAATAGATTATTGCCCGATCGTAGTGGTTATACGTAAGAATTTTTAAATGGAGTAAATCAATTTGATGAATTTGCATGTGGGCAGACAGAGTTTCAAAATGGGGGAATGTATAGATTTTCATGTGCTACATGTAGAAATAAGGTGTATTTAACAGTTGATGAGGTCAAGACGCACCTTATGTATAATAGTTTTGGGAAAGAGTATTAGTTTTGGATAAATCATGGAGAAGTAGAGTCTCAACAATATAATTTTGGGCATTCAAATAGTAAAATTTCTGAAACTGGAGGTTCAAGTCATATTAATAATAACTACAATGAATCTTATGTAGATTGTATGGAGTATATGGTTGGTAATGTTATAATGGCAAATCAAAACGTAAGGGAGGAGGAGTCAAGCACTTATCGAGAACCATTTTATAATATAATTCAAGCTGTTTAACAATCATTCTATGATAGTTGTTCTATCCATAGTGAGCTCTCTGCTGCGGTAAGATCGTTGAGTATCAAATCCGTTTATAACGTCCCATAAACTGTTTCAATGAAATTGGTCAATTAATGAAGTCTCTCAAGCTTGCATTGCCTCGGTTTTCAAAATTCCTTCTTATATGGTCCTCATGGACCGGATCCCAAGTAAACCACTTCTACAATTATGAAAACAAAAAACAAATCAAATAATATAATAGTAATTTATCACGTTCACAGAAACTGTTAATACGTAGTCACTGTAGTTACCTTGAACTCTCCAAACCACAAATCTCGTACTAATTTGGGCACTTTACTCCAACTATGCCAACCTCCGTCAAATTTGCTTTGAAATATGAGTGAAATCCTACTAACAGCACCATCATTGAGGAGAAACCTAATTGAACATAACACATCAAATTGATTACTTGTTATGCAAAATTCATGTAGTACTTCATAAGATATAACAAATGAAGACTTACCCGTTACCATCTGGCTCAATCCAAGTCTTAGCTCGAGCGCTCCCATAACTGGATTGTGCTTCACTTTCACCACTTGCAATGTTGTCTTGGGACTGGTTTGTGTTGGGGTGAGCGGTGTAATAGCGCGAACCTAATACACATTCTAATCACCTTAATTTATTTTAATTACAAATTAACCAAGTTGGGCGCTGCATTTCCATTTAACATTTTAAATGTGCAGTGTAGGTTGAAACAACGATGTGCCATCAAACAAGACAACATTAAACTCCTTAATAATCCTTCAAATAGACATTTATTTGAATAATCACCGGTCTGAAACATACTAGCAAGAAAAGAGTAACGTCTGCATAAAAATTTAGTTATAATAAGAATAACAATAATGATACTAGCTACTGCTACTACTACTACTACTACTACTGCTGCTACTACTACTACTACTACTACTAATAATAATAATAATAATAATAATAATAATAGTAGTAGTAGTAGTAGTAGTAATAATAATAATAATAATTCAAAAAAAAAAACCAAATCGACATAACTAAAACAAAAATCAACACAAATTAATTTTACCCCAAAAACCTCAAACTCTCATCCTTTCCCTCTGCCTCACCAATACCCTGATGCCCCCCCTTCCTCCTCTGTTTCGCTCGCCGAAAAAGAGCTGGCCTTCCAATCGTCTGCTGTCGCCGACCACGCCAGCCGTGTTGGCCCAACCCCCAACGCCACCTGCCCCGCCCGTTCGTGCCCCGTCGAACCGTGCAGCCCCTATTCTGCCGCACAGTCCCTCCAGTTCTGGCCCTGTTTTCTGCCGCCGTCGTCGCCAGGCCTTGTCTCCGTCAGTCCTTGGTCGCCGTCCACCGCCACCAGTCACCAACACCACCATCCACTCCTCTCTATTCTAGCCCCAAAAGCCAAATTGGAAGGTGAAACCCTAAACCTAACTTAGTTGATTTAGTGAGTTGTTGAGATTGAATTCATGGATTAAATGATGTAATTAGCATTGCTATTCATTTTATTTGCAAGTTCTGGAATTGTTGTGGACATTTGTGTTGGATTGTGATTTAGGAGGGAGTTGACAGAGAGTAGAGAGTGGGAGATTGAGGTCATGTTTAATTTTCAATTTGCTCGGGCCTACGAAAATTTATCGAAATTGTTAATCCTAGTGAATGATTGAGTAAAACGCCTAAGTTTGATGTTATTTGTTTATATTATGAAATTGTGGATTGATTTGGATGATTATTGGATTATTGGCATAGCTTGAATGAAATGTTGTGAGTTGGATGCATTGTAGTGGTAAAGGATTAAAGGAAAGATTAATGGAAGCATATTATGCTTGGCATAAGTTCTGTGCAAATTTTACACCGTCCATAGACCAATGTCGTTAGCTTGTAGTTAATGCGAATTGTCAAGGTTGAAAATGAGTTGGTTACGTTGTAAGTTGTGGCTTGATGTGATCGAGCCATTTAAATCACGGGAGGTACTTAGCGTCGATCATAATGTTATGGGTGTTGGGGAAAAATACAAGTTAGCTAGCTCTTTCAAATGAACCGTTGGTTGCAAGTAAATAAGAGCCTACTGTTCATGTAATGAAATTTCATAAACTGACTGTGAGATGTCTCATTAACGTGATAAAAACCATTAGCAACGTCCCCTAAATGTTAAAATTGCTGTGATTACTGAAATGAAATAAACATTAATATGATAAGTATTATTCTATAAGTAACAAGTTATACGTTATTTCATATATATATATATATAAATAAGTAAACAAATGGTTTAATGAATTGAAATTAATGCCAAGAATAGTGAAGTCCAAGGCCTGAATAATTATGGAGATTTATAACAGCGAAAACGAAATCCATAATAAAGATACTGATAGTTATCTTGAGAATAATAACGACAGATGATCACATTGATATTAAACATGCAATGAGGTTCGGTAGGAATGAACTTATAATAATAATTGAACCAACAATAATGATCACATTAAGCTGAGAAGATCTAATGAACTTCGTAACCTCACACTAATTGGGGAAGATGACATATTGAAGCAGAAGTGAGGCCACCTCAGTCACTTCAAGCTGCAGACGGATAATTTTCACTTAAGCTAGAGAGAGGATTTCAAAGACCAGGTACGTACATTACCTGTGCTCTTCGAAAACTCATGTTTCTCAGCAATGGAAAATTAATATAAGATTCATTTAATGAACCGATTTTCTCAATGTCTTATCACATAAACAAGTGGCCCCATCAATTATCAATCATCAGGCCTTATGTCCATCAATATACCCGCGCACGGCGTTAACTCAAGCTTCCCGATCAGCCTAGGGGTGAGCACCCAACGTATGATCGCATCAAGACGTACGTCGAATAAGGGGTCCACTTCCAGATAATAATCAGCAAATCAATTTTATTTATACATTCTCTCTCCCCTATTTGCAAATACAAAATGTTTTGAAATGCGGGTGCCCAACTATTTGTGCATAACATTTATTTCATTGCATAGGGTTGTATGTGCTAGGCTTCGGCTCATTATTCGAATGTTTTATGGTTTCGTTTTAGGAAAGGGGTCAGTGAACAGCCCACTTCGTGGAAAACCCGAGGATAGTACCAAGCGAAAGAGGTGCTGAAGCTCTTCTGTAGAGGAATAGCTAGGCAAGTGCTCACAGTAGTCCTTAAGCTTGACATCCCAGGAACTAGTCAGCTGTATATTATTTTGGACCTTATGTTATTAATAGGCAATACTATGCCAACCTAAGTATCAAATATTCTGAAATGCGTAAGGGGTTGCCCGCATGTTTCTTTTCAATAGCTGATTATTCAAATGAGGATTAGTAAGTACAGTGTTACAGGTAGACCCGAAAGCCTTGTTCCGTTACAGAACGGCAGTAACGCCCCCAATTTAGAGGACTTCTGCTGTTAATAACTAGTAGATTAGTAATCGAGTAGCCTAATCAATCATTTAGGATTGGGGCATTACAAGCGGGTTGGGGAGTAGGCTGCACAGTGTGAACAAGATGGCGGTTTGGAGGAATGTTGTAGGCAAATTGGCTGTACATGGTGCTTTGGTTAGGAATGTATGAGGTCTGATGATAGAAAGCCCCAAATGGGGGAGGAATTGGTCCTGAAATACCTGGCATGTAAGCAGCCCTTGTGGCTCCTGGCTGAACTGGTATATGAGGTACCTGGGGGGAGATGGATCAATGTCCATTGCGGTCGGATCTACGGCAGAGCTCCTACGCCCTCGTCTTCTACCTCGAGGGGAGGACTTACCTCGATGAGAACTGGAATCCATACCTGAAATAGGTGACAACAAAGCCAGGTACAAATATATAATGATTGCACATATAAACCGTTTACTCATACATCATAATAGGTACGTAGGTAACACATATTTTGCAAAGCTCATTCATATAATATAAGTAAAGTCACAACCAATTGTTTGACATGCAAAGTACTCAAATACATAAGAATTCATAAGCACTCAATCATCTGCATCCTCATCATCATCAATGTCGTCATCATCATCATCGTCATCGTCATCGTCATCATCATCATACAAATACAAATTTTCTTCAGCTTCATCTATTTCATTACCGTCATCCCACTCCCTCTCTTCATCACCCTCATCATTCTCTACCTCATATATCTCGTCATTACCTTGAATGAATGAAAATCATATTTCATCATTAACCCCTTCTGGTGGTGCACTTTCATCCACTAATGATGCAGGGATGACGTGATTAACAGGTTCGACGATAGTCGTCATGTCCGTTTGTTGGTATGCAGTAGGTAGAGTGTACTACTTATCCACTCTCGCCCTTGGTTTGGTTGGTATGACAACAAGCCAATTGGCCCTATCCCTTGAGCGATCTGTGTGTGGCATGAAGTATGCTTGTAATGCGGTATTTAGGAAGATAAATGGGTCGTACTTTCAGTACCTCCTTGTACGGTGGACCTCAATAAGATTGCTTAGTTTCTAAGATCGTGTCCCACGATTCAATATGAGATCGAACCACTCACAACTGAAGAGCACACATCGTTTAATTGGTTCTCCTACGTATTCAATTTGGACAATATCCTTCAGTACACCACAATAACCATTCTCAATATCACCTTCCCCAGTGCCACAAACACCAACACCAAAATTATATGTTCTCTTCCCGACGCTTCGAGCTTCTGTGTGGAATTTGAATCCATTTGCTCTGCATGCCATCCACATCGACACATACCGATTTGGCTTCGCAGTCAATTGGCTCAAGTAGCAATGTTTGTCGGTCTCGAATAATTGAATATAATGCTCCTAAGATGACATAACATGTGGCTTTAATTAATACAATGCACCTAATTAGCTGTTACGTTAAAATTATGAATAAATGAGTTATAATACTTACATTCTGACTAAACCAATCTGCGAAATGAGTTTCGATGATGGTGTTGACATCTGCGTCACTGACATTGAGACGTGCAGTTCTGACTTGTTCTATGAAAATTCTATCACATTTTATAAAGGCTATTAATATACTTGCGCTCTGAATGATAAACTCAATTGGAAGTGAAAATACCACTCACCCTATATAAGGTTTAACTTCATTACAATTTAACAGCATGTAAAGATGGGCAGTAACATATTCGGCATCTGTGAGATATATTAATCTTTCCCTACCAATAGCGGTCCCTTGTGGTGCAAACACAGACAGAGTTGGAAAATAATTAATATGTTCATCGTCATCCTCATTTCTCCTGCACCTAGTGCGCATGGAGGGCACATTAGAGCCGAAGTAATAGGAGGCGAAGAATGTCCTCTCTACTTCTAGGTATGCTTCTGTGATTGAACCTTCAAGACACGCTTATTGCTTTATCTTTTTCTTCAATCGGCCAAAGAACCTACCAAATTCACAATTGCATTCACTTTTAAGTGATTCCACATAGAAGAATTGAGATAAGGTTTCACCGATTATAGTATACTTTACCTCTCAAATGGATACATCCATCAGTATTGTACTGGACCACCTAGTTGAGCCTCTTCTGCCAAATGCACTTGCAGGTGCTCCATTACATTGAAAAGTCATGAGGAAAAATGGTCTCCAACTTACACAAAGTGATGACAATGTTACGATGCAGTTCCTCAAGCATATCCTCCCGCAATGTTGTTGAGCATAAGTTCTTGAAGAACTAGCTTATCTCAATAAGAGGTTTTAACACATCATCTGGGAGCACACCAAATGCAATTGGTAAAAGAGTCTCCATAAACACATGACAATCATGAATTTTCATGATGTTGAACTTAGCCTCATTATCGTCCACTATATTCCTCAAATTAGAGCAATATCCATCAGAGTTTGAAGCTCCTTCATCCATTCACACAACTCTCTTCGTTTATCCACAGGAAGTACGAACTTTGCTTTTGGTTTAACAGGCTTATCACTTGGGTCTGAATGTAAATGTAATTCTGGTCTATCACATATTTCTGCAACATCCATTCTTGATTTGGCATTGTCCTTTGTTTTCCCACGAACATCTATAACAGTGTTAATAATGTTCTCGAATAAGTTCTTTTTAATGTACATCACATCCAAATTATGGCGGAGTAGTTGGTGTTGTCAATAAAGCAATTCTCAGAATATGCTCTTCTTCGTCCAATTGTGCTCATTTTTCTTAAATCCTGGTATGAGAAAGTCACCATTTGTAGTTACCATTGGGTAATCTTCCACCTCAGTATAAAGTTCTTTCCCAAATAGTCGGCGAGGAAGACCCCCTGTAACAGTTCTGCCTTTCCTAAAAGTTGTTCTATTTCTTTAGAACGCATGATTCTTTGGTAAAAAACACCGATGATAGTCAAACCATGAGAATTTACCTCCATTTCTCAATCTCAAAACCTTTTGCTATTTCATACATACAGGACATGCCAATTGGCCATTAGTACTCCACCCAGATAATATTCCATATGCAGGAAAATCATTGATGGTCCACATAAGTGCAGCCTTCATTTGAAATGTATGCCCCATAGAAATGTCATAAGTCTCAACTCCAACATCCCATAACTCTTTCAACTCATCAACAAGAGATTGTAAATATACATCTATCTTGTTCTTGGGATTTTTTGGCCCGGGAATTACACAAGTCAAGAACATAAACGGTGTGGTCATACACATTTCAGGGGAAAGGTTATAAGGTGTAACGATCAATGACCAAATGGAGTATGATCTTGAAGACAATGTGTAAGGATTAAATCCTTCAGCACATAAGCCAAGCCTCACATTCCAAGGCTCTTCAGCAAATTCAGGGTACTTGGTATCGAAATGTTTTCATGTTGCCCCATCTGATGGATGACATAAAACACCGTCTTCATGTCGATGTTCATAATGTCATCTCATGTGTTCTGTACTACTTCTTGATGCGTACAACCTCTGTAGTCGAGGTTTTAACGGCTAGTAATGTATCCTCGAGTATGGCAATAGATTCTGATTCCTTTGCTATGACCTTTGCCTCTTCCATCTTGAATGCCCACAAAACTTACACGCATCCAGGTTTGCGTCCTCCTTATAAAATAGCATGCAACCTTTCTGGCAACAATCAATTTGGACTACATCGTTGCCGAGATCTTTAACAACCTTCTTCGTTTGCCCATAGTTGTTTAGCATACGATTGTTAGCGGGACACATCTCTTTCATTAATTGAACAATTTTATTGAAACAATTTTGATGCATATTATAATTAGAATTAATACTCAACAGTCTCATCGCCGCAGGTAGTTCACTGTAGGTGGAGCAACCATCATATAAGGGTTGTTGAACAGCTTGAACCATATTATAAAATGGTTCTCGACCAGTGCTTGACCTCTCTTCCCTTACATTTTGATTTGCTATTATAGCATTATCAACCATGTCCTCCATCCGATCTACGTAGGATTCAGAGTAGTCAGTGTTAATATGACTTGAACCTCCAACTTCGGGAATTTCACTATTTGAATACCTAGAATCATATTGTTGAGGTTCTATTTCCCCATGAGTTATCCAAAACCAATACTTTTGCACAAAATCCTTATACATAAGGTGCATCTTGACCTCATCAGGTGTCAAGTACACCCTATTTCTGCATTTCGCACAAGGACATCTATACTTTTCCCCGTTCAAAAACTCTGTCTGTCTACGTGCAAATTGATCGAATTGGTTTACTCTATCTAGAAATTCCTGCGTATAACCACTACGGTCAGGCAGTAATCTATTATACATCCACTTATGATGTGGAGAACCATTCATATTCTGCTTAAATAACAATAACCACATAAGGCATTTGATAAGAATTAATTTTAATCAAAATTATAATAATTACATAAATTCTGCAATTATATATTATATATGTTTACTTTAACATTTCCACATGCACCAAAAAAAAATTATAAATTTCGACAAATATACTTATATTCTCATGAATATCACAAAACTAATAATTCATACATAGTTGACCACTTTATTCCACCAACATATCAAATTTCAACTTAAAATTACCAAATCTAAGTGTACATTGCATTGAGCGAAATCTTTAAACAAATATGAGTTACAACTTCATACGAATATCACATTTGAACAAAATTATAAACTAATACATCTCAATCCACCAACATATCATCTTTCAAGTTCACATCACCAAACCTAAATCCTAAATTGCATTGAGCAAAATCTCCAACCAAATTAGATCAATAACCGCACATAAATATCACATTTCAACAACATTATCAATTAAAACATTTCATTCCATCAACATATGAAATTTCAACTTCAAACTACCAAACCTCAGCCCTAAATCGCATTTACCAAATTCTTATAACGAATTAGAGCAATAACCTTACACAAATAGCACATTTCAACAACATTATCAATTAAACCATTTCATTCGACCAACATATCAAACTTTAACTTCAAACTACCAAACCTAAACCCTAAATCGCATTTACCCCGTTCTTGAACCAAATTAAAGCAATAACCTCACACAAACACCAAATTTCAACATAAATATGAACTAACTATGAAATTCTAACAATGTAATACAAAAATTTGTAGAAATTATAAGTGGTTTAGTTGAGAAAAATATATCAAATTACTCCAAAAAACCGGCAGTGAGGGGGCGGCAGGCGGCGGCCGGCGGTGACAGATGGCGGTGGCTAGGTGGGGCGATGGTCTGACGACAAGCTCGGTTTGCTTGCTTCGCCACTCTTTCTCTCTCTTCGAATCGCAGCAGCAAAATGAAACCAGAAAATATTCTGGTTTCATTTAAGTGGGCTGACGACGGACAGGTGACGGAAATTCCGTCACCAGCCCACTTTTTTAAAAAAAATTTTGAAATTATTTTTTGGGCGACGGAATTTTTTTCCCCAAAAAATAAATTAAATTATGGCGACGGAATTTCCGTCACCAATTGTATTATGGCGACGGATTGAGTATTCCGTTGCCATATCTGTCACACATTCTGACTTTTTTGTAATACTGTTTTTCAGTCGCCATGTCTGTCGCCAAATCTGTAGTTAATTTTTTCCGTCGCTGAATTCCGTCATTAATTTGAACTTTTTTATTAGTGAATGCTCAAGTTTGGATGAATTACTAGTTTTCTAAAATTTGTAAGAATATAAGTATATTTTGTAGAAGTTTATAAGTAAATATATAAAATTATTCCATTTTATATAAGTATGATTTGTGAATTATTAGTTTTGTGAAAGTAGTTTGGATGAATTGTGTATAAGTTTAATTTATAAGTTTCGATGAATTATTATTTTCGTGAAATTCACAAGAATATAAGATAGCTTATATGATGCAAGTTTTTAATGTTATATATACACAAATGGATGTAATTATATGTGTTTCTGTGGATCAACTAATGTTGTCTTTGAGTATTAAAATATATTTAATATATAATTGAGTAATTTATATAATTATTATTATTTAAATTAAAATTAATTATTATCTAATAACTTATGTGGTTATTATTGTTTGAGCAGAATATGAATGTCATTCACATCGTAGGTGTATGTATAATATATTATTGCCCGATCGTAGTGGTTATACATAAGAATTTCTAAATGGAGTAAATTAATTTAATGAATTTGCATGTAGGCAGACAGAGTTTGAAAATAGGGGAAGGTATAGATTCTCATGTGCTAAATGTAGAAATAAGGTGTACTTAACACTTGATGAGGTCAAGATGCACCTTATGTATAAGGGTTTTGTGAAAGGGTATTAGTTTTGGATAAGTCATGGAGAAGTAGAGTCTCAACAATATAATTTTGGGTATTCAAATAATAAAATTTTTGAAACTGGAGTTCAAGCCATATTAATAATAACTACAATAAATCCTACGCAGATCGTATGGAGTATATGATTGGTAATGCTACAATGGCAAATCAAAATGTAAGGGAGGAGGAGTCAAGCACTTGTCGAGAACCATTTTATAATATGATTCAAGCTGCTTAACAACCCTTATATGATGGTTGTTCCATCCACAATGAGCTCTTTGTTGCTGTCAGACCATTGAGTATCAAATTTGATTATAACATACCATAAAACTGTTTCAATGAAATTGTTCAATTAATAAAAGAGACGTATTTACCTAACAACCGCGTGCTAAACAGCTATGGGTAGATGAAGAAGGTTGTTAAAGATCTCGGCAATGATGTGGTACACATTGACTGTTGTCGTAAAGGTTGCATGCTATTCTTTAAGGAGGATGCAAACTTGAATGCATGCAAATTTTGTGGGCATTCGAGATGGAAAAGGCAAATGTCACAACAAAGGAATCAAAATTCATTGCCATACTCAAGGATGCATCGCTTGTCATTAAAACCTCGACTTCAGAGGTTGTATGCTTTAAGAAGTACTGCAGAGCACATGAGATGACATTATAAACATCGACATGAGGACAATGTTTTATCTCATCCATTAGATGGGGCAGCAAATATGATATATTTTGTTCAATTAGTTTTCTCCCAAATAAAAGTGTTGTTAGTAGGATTTCTTTCATATTTCAAAGCAAATATGATAGAGTTTGGCCTTTGTGGGGTAAAGTACCCAAATGTGCACGGGATTTGTGGTCTGGAGAGTTCAAGGTAGCTAAAATCACTACATATTAACACTTTGTGTGAACCTGATAAATTATTATTGTGTTATTTGATGTGTTCTTAGTCTTTGTAATTGCAGAAGTGGTTTATTTGGGATCTGATCTATGAGGATCATATAAGAAAAAATTTTGAAAACAGAGGTAATACATGCTTTAGAAACTTCCTTGGCAAAACACGGAAGTACAACAAGAAGCATATTTGGCTCGGCAAAGCACGGAAGTACACATGTGGCTCGATTCCTATGCATGAGTATAGGAAGCATATGGTGAAGAACTTTGCTTCTTACAACTTTAATTTTAATACTGTAAGTACTTTGAATGTGGTTTGGCATGTGTTTCATATAATTTTGTTTGGCGCATAGAGGGAACAACTTGGGACGAATCCCACAATTGTTGAATTGTTCACTCGCACTCACAAACTCCATGGCAAAGAAGATGGTCACTGGATTGATAAGAAATCACAACAAACATACGTAAGCTATTCTCAATTCTCAATTTTTATTAATAGCTCAAACTGGACTCGTATACTTTAATTTCATTAAGTGTAATATATATGATTTTTTGCAAATGTTGTGATATTGTAGGAATCCTTTAAACGAGAATTTCAAAATGCAATCAACGCTTAAAGGACCGGGGATGGCAATTCTCAAGATCCATCCCCAATAATTCCAAACCCAAATGAGTTGTGGGTGAAGACGTACATGAACAAAAAAGGTCGTATTTATGGCATTAGCGATGAGACTGTCAATATTAGGGAATCTTGTCACTTTAGTCCCACTCAACGAGCTGGTATTTGGTGCAAAATTAAAGTTTCAATCAACATAGTTATACGATAAGTTTATTTAATTGTTATACTAATGCATACTTCACATAAATGGCTTTCAGCAAGTACAGGTTATATCTTATTGCAACAAGAGCTGAATGATTTAAGGGGTGTAGTAACCAACTTGGGGTGGGCTAATTTCACAAGTTGAAAGTTACCGGTTGCTTATGGAAAGATGTAAGCAACTGGAGGAATCCAACAAACCGCTCACCAAAGCAACCAGGAACTGATCCAGCATATGATGAGCATCGATCATCGATTGCAAGCTTTCTTTCAAATATAACAAACTTCTAGCTCGGGATCTCAACCATCCTTTGCTCATCATCCACAACATGATGAGGATGAGGATGAGGATCAAGAGGATGATAATCCTCACCTTGGTAATTGAGTAGCTTGCAGCTTTCCCCCGGTTGGTGGTTCTCCTCCTTGCTTCTTGGTGCTTTTCACGACTTGGTGCTTGCTTCTCCTTCCTCTTCGTGCTTACTTAATTCTCTCTCCTCTTGGTACTTGCTTCTCCCTCTTCTTCTTACTTAATTTTACTTGGAAACTAGCAACTTATGGTTTGTTTGGAATTTGTAGTTTGTGATATATATTCTTTGTTTGGAATTTGTGGTTTATGAATTGAAAACGGTTCATTTTTAGTGTTGGATTTGTTGTTAAGGGTAATTGAAACTATTTTACTTTGTATGTGATATTCCACCTGTTTGTGGTTTGAAAATTATTGAGAATGCTTCGAATGAAGTCATATTCGAAGCTATTGTATCGAATGGAATGAATACTCTTTGTAAATTTATTGCAGGGATTTAAATTTACGTACTAAGAAATACGACCAAAACAAGCGTTTTATTAAAAAAATCACAAATATAGCGACGAAAATAGAGTTTTTATTTTTTAAGCGACGGAATTTGAAATAGCGACGGAATTTCCGTTACTATTTCTGTTGCTGACGGCAACAGATTATAAATTTCGTCGCTGACTTCCCGCCTTTTTATCTCCCGCCAAAGCTTAGGCTGTCGCTAGGTCTGTCGCTAATGGCGACAGAATTATGAAATTCTAGCGACAGGTACTTAGCGACAATTGAAAAATCTAAAACCAGTTCTCGTTGCCAATTCCATCACTGAAATCAAAAATCCATTGTTATTCTGCCATTTTTAGTCGCTGATTCCGTTCTTATATGGACCTTTTTTTTTTGTAGTGTGATATTTAAATTTGACATATTTCTAAAGTTTGACTATAGCTACATACGAGACAGTGGGAGTAACTTCCTTTGATTGCATCTTATGTAAATCATTCAAATTGCAATTTTTTCATAACATTTCCAAATTACTTATCAAATCCTTGTGACCATTGTGCTTTAGTATCAAAACAGGAGAATTGTATTTATTTTGGGGACTTGGTGTTAGATCCTCTTCAAAAGGGATTTGTTTTTACAATTTCATATTTCATGCTTGCAAAATCATCTCATGGTTTTTATTTTCTTAAAAGAAAGAAATTTATTTCTTCATTTCCGTCACTTCAAATATTATTTGTTAATATTTTGCATGATCTCCTTTGAGCATTGTTTTTCAACGCAGTACAAGATTAATTACTTTTATGTGAAAAGACTCCATTAACAAGGAATCTTTTATAAACTAATAGCTTTTTGATGGCGATGGTTTATCTAAACTATCTAAACAACAATAAAACCCATTTGGAAAACAATTTCAAACACAACTATATAAGAAAAGACCTTTGAACACAATCCTAATTAAATTAAGCACAAGAGACTGAAAAACACACACGTAAGTAACAAAGTACCGTGTGAAAAGGTTAGTCTGAGTCCCAGCCACCCCTGCCCCTACGATCAAGTCCCCCTGCATTTTTTTCTCACTTTTGCCCTTTTTGCCCTCAGAAGAATGGTACAACCAACTCATAGTGACTGATAGAGTCACGGTTGATACTAGCCGTGAAGATAATACCCATCCTTGTTTTGGGCTCTCACTCTTTTTGGGATTAATAATCTGTGTGCTTTTATATAGTGTGAGGTGAATATTCTGGATAGAGCCAAATGTATCATGCCTGTAACGGCTATAAGGTATTGATTGCCGGTTCACATCTTTTTTGGGTATTTTCCCAATGCCCAAAAGGTCCTTGTAGGTTTGGACCCTCTCTTGACCCATTTGATAAAAAGTGAATAATTATTGGGTTGGTCTCCAAGTAACTTTAGATTGATTGGAAAACATCAACTACCTCATTTTATTAAAAAGCATCAAAAATGTGTTAATTTTACTTCATATTAAATTTAAACTGAAAATTCCAGTTTGAGATAAGTACTGATTTTTTCATTGTGTTTCTAGTAGCAATAAGCTCTTTTTGTTTTTTTTTTTTTTTGGGTTTTTTAGATAATGGATGTACATAAAGGTATACACCCAAGAGTATAGTATAGTATACTTTATTTATAAGAATATATGAAGTTTAAAAAATAGAAATAGAACAATTTATATGAGTACTTAAAAAAATTTCTAAACTACGACTTTTTTTTGGCAAAAAACTAAGACTTTTTTTGAAGCAGTATAATTTGGTAAACTTAAGCGCTATTGGGTTAACTACTGTTAACTCTCTATTACATTTCATGTCCTAGTTTGTTCTTGATACAGCGAACAAATGGGCATTTAATGCTTTTTTTTCCTTTTGATTTTCTAGATAATAGATGTATATCAAGTTATACACCAAAGAATATACTATAATTTACCATACCCATAAGAACATATGAAGTTCGAAAAATAGAAATACAACAAATTATATGAGTACTAAAAAATAAATTGATCTAAGAATTTTTCTATTTTTTAACTGCAACAAACAGAGACTGTGAGCTCGATTGTACTATAAAATTAAAGTCTATCGTACATTTGTGTCATGTACTGTAAGCTCTCCACTACATTTCATGCCATTATACAGCAGACACAATGGGATTTTAATGCCTTTTTAGTTTTTTGGGTTGCTCTGTAAAAATTGTGAAAACACACGATTTCTCACTCCTCCCTACCACCATCATTTTCCTTGGCTTTTAAAATCCAGAGTTTCCTATTTATTCTGCTCTGTTTTAGGGAGGGTTAAACCCTTTCTTGATTGGGTGTGTCCATTAATTTCCTGATCTCAACCTCAAGGAAACAAAGGGTAAGAACTCTTGAGTGCCCCCTCTTCATAATGAAGACGGAAGAAATTGAAGTTGAATCCGAAAGAAAAGAAGGCCTTCCAGCCACCAGACTCAACAAGTATGCTTTGGCTTGTGCTCTCCTTGCTTCCACCAATTCCATTTTGCTTGGCTACGGTAACTTCAAGCCTAATCCCTTCTCACTCTTTTCTTTTTTTTTTAATGAATCTTCCCCACCCTCAACCTTTCGGTGTCGGTGAAGAATGTCGATTGGTATAAGTAGGATTTGAATTTAGGTTTCTAACACCAAATTCAAATAAATTACAAAAAATATTAAAGTGGGTATTGTAAAAAATTAAAATGTTAGAGTGTATATATATATATATATATATATATATATATATATATATATATATATATATGAGTTATTTTATTAATGGTCAATTGATTTTATAGATCTCATTTGAGCTTTTATATATATATATATATATATATATATATATATTTCTTTTATTTAAGACCAGATTAATATATAAAATTTAACCGATATAAACTAGAGTTAGAGTTTTTGTTATTCTCAAGTTGATGAAAATGCCTTCTAGTTCACAAGATCGATAATAGTGAGCTACAGATATGTACCCATGTAAAGAAAGAATGTCTTCATTTGGGGTATGAGTTCTTGATGAGTTTGGTGAATCATTTAATGGTTTTGGGTTTTTTTTTTTTTTTTTTTTTTGGTTTCAAAACTAAAGCAATCAAGTCCATCAAAATCCAGAAGGATCTCTCATGCGATTTTGCTGACCCCCACAGCAAAATTGATGAGCCCCTTAAAAATTTTGCCAAAAATATCCACTCCTTTTACCCCATTTCCGAGATCCTGACAATAGAAGTTCACAAGTTGGTGCAGCAGAATAGACTTTGAGGGAAAACAATCCATTACTTCCAAAATCTCTCCTGGCTGGCTGCGCTTTTCTCTCTCTTTTGTGGATAGACATTTGAGTAATATAGTTTGTCCAGCAGTGCGTCATCCATATCATCGGATTCTTTTTTGATAAGGACGTAGACGACTAGAGGGATGTCACATTTTCTGTTTTCAATTGCCCATATATGCTTAACACGGTGTTTAAATTGAGATAGAGAGGGGGAAAGGAGGGGAAGACATGGGAAGGTGATGGAGAGGAGGGGATGGAAAGAAAGTTGATTTGTACTTACCTCGCTTAGATATTTTGTAAGAGGGGATGGAGGGAAAGGGGGGAACTATTAAAAATCTTTCTTTTTTCTCATTTCCCACTCATTTTGAGAGTGAATAAAAATGAAGGGAATAGAAGGGAATGAAGGTGAAATATTTCCTTCGGTTCTCCTTTCTTCCTGCTCATTTAATATTTTCAAATAAGGGGAATAAGTGTTCATTAACTTTTATTCTTCTCCCCTCCCTTTCTTTTCCCTTAATCCAAACAGACTATAAAACTTACAGCAATTGGAGTTGAGATATTCTCAAAAAGTACAGTTGCAAATTTTAAGTGTAAAAATAATAGTTTTGTCCGTTATACATATAGACTCACGATCATTACTACATAGTACATATTAGAGAGAGATACAAAACTTCATCACCATAGTTACAATATTCCTAGCCCGTAGACATTTCCTCCAAACCCCAATTTGTGTTGTAATGCCCTGTCATAGGGGCAGTAAGATGGAATACTGTTTACCCACCAAAAACTATATAAAAACATCTAACCTTTAGCATACTTGAACATTGGTTGATACTTGATAATGATAGACATGATCCAATGATTGGAGTGGAACCCGTTTTGACTAGATTAATGTTCATTAATTACACATAACTATCATCAACACAATTTTTAATGAACATATGCTTGTATCAGATGTCGGTTGGAATTATTCACTGGAAATCCAAGTAGTGAACATCAACTGATAGACATAACCCAGATGACTTCAATTGAACAACCTTTTTGCTTAGCCTACTGTCCATTTACTGATTTAGATTTACACACAATTGTCATCAAAATCAACATTTTTATTACAATCTTTTCTTCTTCCCAAATCGTTTCAGACATTGGAGTGATAAGTGGGGCAGTCCTCTACATAAGAGAAACCCTGAAAATCAGCTCAGTCCAAGAGGAAATCCTAGTGGGCTCCCTCAATGTGTGCTCCCTAATCGGATCCCTCCTCTCCGGCAAGACTTCCGACCTAATCGGCCGGCGCTACACCATCGTCCTCGCCGCCGGAACCTTCTTCGTCGGCGCCCTCTTGATGGGCCTCGCCCCCTCCTACCCGTTCCTCATGGCGGGTCGGGTCGTGGCCGGAATCGGAGTCGGGTACTCTCTCATGATCGCTCCGGTGTACACGGCGGAGATTTCGCCGGCGATGACACGTGGGTTTCTAAGCTCCTTGCCGGAGGTGTTCATCACGGTGGGGATTTTGTTGGGGTATGTGGTGAATTACGCGTTCTCCGGGATATCGAAGGAGTGGAATTGGAGGGTGATGCTGCTTCTCGCGGCGGTGCCTGCGGTGGCGATCGGAATGGGGGTGGTTGTCATGCCGGAGTCGCCGAGGTGGCTCGTTATGAAGAAGAGATTGGAGGAGGCCAAAAGGGTTTTGGTTAAGACTTCGGAGAGTGAAGAAGAGGCTGAGGTTAGGCTTGCTGAGATCACTCGTGCTTGGGATGTCCATGGTATTCTGCCTTTCACTTCTTTCTTTTTTCCTTTTTTTTGGGTTGCAAAATAAAGGGAAGAATTTATTAATAACAAGTAGTTTGCCAAATGGCACTTACAAGGTAGGTTAGATTCAAAAATACAAATCTTATAATCAAAATACAATCTCCATTTCAAAATAATTAATTTTTTATCCATTGATTATTTAGCTTGCCACTTCTGTGGCTATTTCTCAACACAGCGTGGAGTAGAGATTTGTGGGTCTGAAGAAACTTTTTGATGGAAGATCTATGATCTTACATAGTTTTCTTGGGTGTGATGTCCTTTTGAGATAGAAGATTGCATTTGAAATGTCTTTTTTCATGAAAATGTCGCCTTACAATTGAGAACTGATTTATCCCTTGAAAATTAAACAAATCAACAACACGCACAAACTACTAAGAAACTTTCACAACAGATAATAACTGTTCTCACAATTGGAGAGATAAATACTAAATTAGAATAAAAATACTACTAAACAGATGTAAGGAAATTAAAAATGGTCAGGATAGTCGAAAATCTAACTGTCCTGCCCTTCAAAAAGTAGAGTTTTACCACACAGAGCACAACAAGAAGTTTTACAGAAGACTCTATTCGTCTCATAATTTTTGTTCTGTTTAAGATAACATCATTTAATATTGTGTTTTCTATTGTTTTTAAAAAATAGGAAAAATTTTTAGTTCTAATGATAGTGAAAAAAAGACTTTATTTTGATACTTTCATAAAAGGAAAGCGGGACAAACTGAGGGAGTAATTTTAGTTTTAACACCTTATTAAACTAATTGATTGCAAACCACACTCAATGTTACCCACTCACTTGAATGTTAGCTCCAAAATTCAAACGCGTCTAGTGAGGGGGATCAAACCAAAGTTCCTAAAGTGAGGCAACCGGTCTTGACATACATCTGATTGCCCCAACTCGAACCAAAGCAATTGAAGTTTTTTAAACAAATAATAAACCTATGCCTAACTCAAATTTAAACACTAAATCCAAATGAAACCGAACTTAAAGTCCTATAATCACGCACTGATACACTCGACTTGACTGAATCAGTTCAGTTATCCTAAATTGAATGATCTATCTTCGAGGTAAACAAAAGTGGTGAGATGATTACAAAAAATAACTCTTTCAATAAGACTATATTTAACTAGTGTGATACTTCAAGTCTTCAACCATACCATATGCTGCTTTAATTTGATTTACAATTTCAATCTATTGTGGCAGAATCGAGCGACTGGCACGGGCAAGGTGTATGGAAGGAGTTACTATGGCGGCCAACACGAGCTACCCGTCGAGTCCTTGTGGCAGCCATTGGAATCAACTTCTTCATGCAAGCCTCTGGCAACGATGCAGTTATCTACTACCTCCCAGAGGTATTCAAGGCGGCTGGAATCAAGAAAAAGAAGCTACTGTTTGCAATCAACGTCATAATGGGAGCATCCAAGGCCACCTTTGTCATGATCTCTGCCCTCTTCTTGGACAAGTACGGTAGAAGGCCTTTACTCCTATTGGGCTCGGCTGGGATGGCTGTCTCTTTGTCGATATTAGGCTTAGGGTCCATGTTCCTTGAGCACGCGGCCCATCGGCCAACCTGGGCCATCATTGTGAGTGTAATTGCTGTGTGTTTTGATGTGTCATTCTTCTCAATTGGACTTGGGCCCATCACGTGGGTCTACTCGTCAGAGGTCTTCCCCCAAAGGCTTCGGGCCCAAGGGACAAGCCTGGCGGTTTCAGTGAACCGGCTCGTGAGTGGGTTGGTATCAATGACATTTTTGAGTATATCGAGGAAGATAACGTTTGGAGGGATGTTCTTTGTGTTGGCCGGTGTTATGGTGATGGGGACTCTGTTTTTCTTCTTCTGCATGCCGGAGACCAAGGGGAAAAGCTTGGAGGAGATAGGGCAGCTTTTTGAGGATAAGAAAACTAAGGACGAAGGGAGGGAGATGACATGATCTAATGCGAAGTACTACTTGAAAGTTCATGTTGGTTAGGAAATAGGAGTATGTGTATTAAAGTTGTGTTTTGCATCGTGCGTGTAGTTTGTTTGATTCAACTAGAAAAGGTGAATTCTAAGTCAAGCACTACTTAGGCATTAATTGATATTTGCACAGCTCGTAAGATGGCTTTGGGAGTGGCTACACATAGCATCTCTGTCACTCACAAGCTAAGTGTACTTCTGTGCTCCTAAAATATTTGGGAAGGGTGCACAATGGTTCACATCAATTATAGAGTCCGTCTAGTGGAACTATGATATGATATCGAAATCTATTATAAAATAATTGTAATATGTGAACTAAAAAGAAACATCCTGACAAGTTAAACGAAAGAAAGAGATCAATTTTTGATGGACAATTAAAGCTGATATAAGACTCATATATTGCTTGGAGATGGAAATTATAGGTGGATATGAGTAACATATCAACATAACACAACATTACAAGTAAGATCAAATGGAGGCACTAAATGATTTTCTTGTTCCTTCTTAGCGGGAGGAAGCTTATGCTAAATAGATCAAGCATTATCAATAAGCGAGTTTAGATGAAACTGTTAGCACCAAAAGCACGACATGGAGGATCATAAGTCTTAAGACACTTGAATCACACAACTAAAGATAATCGAATTAATAGACTTAGGTGGTGTTCAAACATAGGCCTTTAGAATTTGGTTTAGATAAAACTCCTAATTTGGGAAAGAACATTTTTTTGATAATTGGTTGATCAAGAAATCAGTACAAGATGTAGAATTAGCAATAAAACATAATAGACTTCATAAATCTCCTATCAAAAAAGTCCAACATACTTGTCAGTGTAAAAATCTAGCAATCTAATTTCACCTAGATATGAAAACTATAGGTCACCAAGATGAAAATCATCTATAAACAAGAGCAAAAATACCTAGAAAACAATTTATCCTGCCCATAATTAGCCTCCTACTCTAATGGGTTCCCACCACCTTTGATATCATATTAATTAGAACTGTCCATCGCCTTTTGCTACCTCGTGTTCTTACTAAGGCTTCTAATCATTTTTCTAACAACTTATTCCTCATCTCTTTTTGGTGGGTGCATCTTGCATTGTGTATTCAAAACATGGTTTGCTCAAGCTAACAATTCCATGTTGAGAAGGAGGAGGCCCAGTGGCATGCAAAAGACACTAGTTTTATTATACTTTCAAAAGAACTACAAAGAGTGAGTAAGATTTAGCACTCTCTCAAACCTATGTGGGAGATCTCTCTCACACTCTTGAAGGGCTTCTCTCTAACTCTCTTACTTGTGATGTCTCTCTTTTTTTTGTGGATTGCCTACACAAGGAGACCTCACCCCCTATTTATACTAACTCCACCTCCTTAAGGTATGGGGAGATTTGGGACAAGTGTCACAATCTTACAAGGTCTAGCATTATATATCTTAGATTTTTCCTAGGATTTTTCTAGTAGATAGAACAATATCTTAGATATTCTTAGGATCTAGAATACTCTAAGTAAGTATCTTAGATGTCTTTCAAAAGGATCTAAAACACCTTAAAAAAATCTATATATTATGTTTCTAGAATTTTATATATTAATATCTTGGTTCAAGAATATTCTCTTATAAAGTGGTGATGATGATTTTTATTTTTATTCTTAACACTCCCCCTCAGCACCCAATTTTCCTCAATGTCGTTCTTAGGATCATTCTGAGACTTGTTCGAAATTCATCGAACTTTGCACAACTGAGCGCCTTTGTGAAGATATCGACTGCTTGGTCTTTAGTCTTTGTGTACTCCATGCTGATCTCCCCTTGTAATACCTTTTCCTGTGTGAAATAGTAATGTACTTCTATATGCTTGGTCCTAGCATGAAACACTAGATTCTCTGCTAGTCGTATGGAAGAGAGATTGTCACATCTTGGCATAAGTGGATCATTGGTAGGTTGATAGAGATCTTTAAGTAGTTGGACCAACCATGTACATTTTTGGGGTGCCATTGTGCCTCTGTGCACCATTGGTTATCTTTTACTTCACCATGATACGGCAGCTAATCCCAGGCCAAACATATAACTCATAGTAGATCGACAAGTATCATGATAAGCAGCATAATCAGCATCACAATAACCAATTAATTCAAACTTGTTATCTTGCTTATAGTAGAGACCATAATCAAGTGTTCTCTTTATGTACCTCAACATTTGCCATATCATTTCCAAGTGAGGGTTCTTTGGGTTTTTCATGTAACGACTCACTACACTAACAACATGAGTAATATCTATCCTAGTTAGTGTAAGGTAGATTGACTTCCCATCAATTATCTATACATTGATTGTTCTTCGAGATATTTCCTTTCATATTAACAAAGTTTAGCATTCGCTTCCATAGGAGTTGAGATTGACTTATATTCAAGCATACCATACTTTTCAAGAAGATCTTGAGCATACTTATGCTGGCACAAGAATTACCTATTTCTAGTTCTTTTAACTTCAAGACCAAGAAAGTACTCTAACTCACTGAGATCCTTCATTGGGAAGCATACATAAAGATTGGCCTTTGTTTGCTGAATTTCTGTTTCATTGTCGCCGGTGATAATGAGGTCATTCACATAAACTAACACTATAGTAATCCTCCCTTCTCAAGCCTTCACAAATAGGCTGGAGTTTGTTGGTGCCATAAAATAGCCACTCTGACTAAGAACTCAGCTGTTTTGTCATACCATGCTCCTGGAGCTAGCTTGAGTCTATACAACGCTTTTTTCAGCTTGCACTCATAGTCTGGATGACTCTTACTTTCGAACCCCTTTGATTGGTCAATTTATATCTCAAGATCAGGTTCTTCATGTAGGAAGACATTATTCACATCCATTTGCCATAGTCTCCATGAATTGATGGAAGCCAGCGCTAATAGTACATGTACCGTAGTGATTTTTGCTACTGGACTGAATGTTTCATCATAATCTATTTCATAGGTTTGTGGGAAACTTCAAGCCACTAACTAAGCGCTATACCTTTCAATTGAGCCATTAGGGCGCACCTTCAACTTGTATAATCATTTACAAGGCTTGGATACTAACTCCCAAGTCTCATTTCGGATCAAACCCTACGTTTCCACCTCCATTGCCTTTTGCCACTCCTTTTGATATGCTTCTTCATAGATGTTTGGTTCTTAAATGTTTGGTCCTTCTACTAATGCTGCATTTGCATATTTAGGATTCGATTTTTGTGTCTTCTTGGACCTTCTTAAGTGTGACTATGAGGTTTCTTCTTCCACTATATCTTCAAGTTGACTTGGCCTTTCTTCTTCTGGAGATGCATGATGTACACTTGTTTGCCATGGATTCTTCTACTTGTTTGGTGTCTCATTTTTATATTTTTCTCCTTCTATAGATTCTTCTTATGGTGCTTTCTCGTCACTTGGTTCTTTTTGTCAACTTTGGAGTGCTTATCAAGTCACTGCTCCAACTTTTCCTTGATCTCCTTTGAGTCAGGAAGTACCATTACTTGCAAGGAAGATCATGAAGACGCTTCATCGAACACCACATTTGTTGAGGTATAACAATGTTCTGTTGTTGGGTCACAACATCTTCATCCCTTTATTTCATGGTCATAGCCCACAAAGATGCAATGAATCGCCGTTTTGTCGAACTTGCTTCGCAAGTGGTCTAGTACGAAGACATAATACACACACCCAAAGACTCTGAAATGGCTTACCATGTGTTTGATATTTCATGACTTTTGATATGGAGAAATGAGCCCAAGCCTTACTTGTGGTAGTTTATTTGTGACATACACCGGAGTCTTCATGCACTCAGCCCAGAAATGTAGTTGCACAGTCTTAACATGTAGCATGCTTCTACATGTATTTGCGAGGCGCCAATTCTTTCTTTCTGCTACTCCATTTTGTTGAGGTGTGCTAGGACAGGTAAAATGGCATCGTATTCTATCCAGTCATGAGTAGTCAAAGAACTCATATGATGTATATTCTCCCCTATTATCTGTATGTAGGCACTTAACTTTGTGTCCTACTTCACTTTCAACCTTATTTTTGAACTCTTTAAACTTATCAAGTGCCTCTGATTTTTCTTTCATGAAATCTACCTAAACATATCTTGAAAAGTCATCAATAAAGTTCATCATGTACCTGCATCCTATGATAGATGGTTGCTTCACTTTGCCAAAGACATCGGAGTGCACGAGTTCGACTGATTCCTTAGCTTTGAATGTAGAGTCTGCGCATGGAACTTGATGTGTCTTTTCATATTGGCATCCCCCACAAATTATGTTATCCCGAATTCCAAGTTGTCAAAGGCCCTTCACTATTAGCTTTTGCATCATCACCTTTAATTTGTGATAGCTAACATGGCCAAGTCTTGCATCCATAAATCTGTTGTCTCATTCTTTCTTGTTTTATCTATGTATGCATCTTGGGCTGATATCACATGCACAGACTCCAACCTTTGTCCTTTCGTAAGTAGGGGGAGATGTGGCTTTGAGGCTATGGTATACCTTCACATCTTTAGGCCCAAAGACCACATAGTTCCCCAAGGATGTAAGTTGGGACATTAACAATAGATTCTTCTTCATTCCAGGCACATAGTCGATAATCTGTAGTTCCAACCAATGTAGGTTGAATCAAGGAGCAATTAAACTATTGCCTATATAGGTGATCGACATTTTAGAGTTGTTTTCCGTCTCCATGACTAGATCTCCTTTATATTCGGTTATGCTTTAAAGCTTATTCATATCTCTTGTCATGTGATTTGAGCACCCCAAATCCACATTCTAATCATCTTGATAATTGATGGATTTGTTGCTCGTTGTGACAAGGGCGCTTTCTTGTTTTAGCTCCCTGGCACATGATGTAGCGGCTTTTACATCATTTTTCTTGATTGCTTTCTTCTATTGCAAAGGATGCCTAGAAGTCCCATTCTTCTTCACTATCATTGTTTGTGAAAGTGACTACATTACCTTCCGCTTGAGAGGATTTGCAGCCTTGAGCAAAGTACCCTTTCTTGACACATTTGTGGTATTGATCTTGTTGACGATAATATCTCTTTTCTTCCCGTTCCCCTCGAGCTTGATGTGCTCCCCCTCGAGATGGACCTCATTCATGCTGTTGCTGCTATCTTGGTTGCCTTCTTCTAGATGGTTCTCTAACGCCATTGTACTCCTCACACCCTTACCTTGGCACTTGAGATGCTCTCCTTTTTGTGAAGAGAGCATTTTCTTTATCCTTTATCGAGACCTTAGACATTTGTTTGTCTAGGCCTTCTTGGTTGGCGAAGATACTTTCCAATTCTGCTAAAGAGGGTTGACTTGCCCAACCCTGAGTTGCTGTGACAAGGCCACTATATTTGGGATCGAAGCCTCTAATAACAATTCGACGCATTCTAGCCTCACTAATTGCACTTTTAGCAACTATCTTCTGAATTTTATCATGCAAGGATTTAACTTTTATGAAGTATTAACGTACCATCTAGTCCCCTAGTTTAATGGACACGAGCTCATTCTCCAGTTGATGTAGCTTGGCTTCATTCTTCTTTGTGAAGAGTGTTTCTAAAATAACCCAAGCATCACTTGGCATTTTATAATCCTTGATTCGATATAGAAGCTCATCCTCCACTATGACGAAGAGTACATACATAGCCTTTCCTTCCTTGATCTCCCGCTTTTTTTTCTCCTTCGGATCGGTTGGCATAGTTTTTTCATCACCACCAATGATACCCCACAAATCTTGCCCTTTCAAATAATACTTGATATTTGTGCGCCAAATACTATAATTGCTCCCATTGAACTTCTCAAGTGCACTAGCTGAGGCCGAACGATCTTTCATAATGACTTGGTAAGTGCCCAGCACTTAACCAAGAAGATGTGGTCCTAGACCAACAAATCTCACAGTTTCTGACTGTGCCGACAGAATCTCCTCTATACTTCAGTCCCTGACTGAAAATGTCAAATGAGAACTAGCTCAAACAAGGCTCCCAAAACCTTACTCTGATACCACTTGTTGAGAAGGAGGAGGCCAAGTGGTACGCAAAAGACACTACTTTTATTATGCTTTCAAAATAACGTACAAAGAGTAAGCAAGATTTAGCACTCTCTCAAAGCTATGTGAAAGACATCTCTCACACTTTTGAAGGGCTCCTCTCTAACTCTCTTATGTGTGATGTCTCTCTTTTTTTTTTTTTTTTGGTGGATTGCCTACTACACAAGAAGACCTCACCCCCTATTTATACTAACTTTACCTCCTTAAGCTGTGGTGGAGATTTAGGACAAGTGTCCTAATGTTACAAAGTCTAGCATTACATTTCTTAGATTTTTCCTAGGGTTTTTCTAGTACATAGAACAATATCTTAGATATTCCTAGGATCTAGAATACTCTAAGCAAGTATCTTAGATATCTTTCTGAAGAATCTAGAACATCCTAAAAAAAATCTAGATATTACCTTTCTAGAATTCTATATACTAATATCTTGGTTCAAGAATACTCTCTTATAAAGTGGCTGATGATGATTTTTATTTTTTATTTTTAACATCCCGGCCTCCGAAATGTGCTTCTTCCGTGACAAACATGAGGAGTGTTGAGTGTACCTAGATTGTAGAATCATGTTATAAATTTGCCTGCTTTTGTGGCCAACTTTCTCTTTTCTGTTCTTTTTTTTTTTGGTGGAAGCCTTTTTTTCTTTCTCGGACTAGAAACATATTGTTTCTGAAATAGATGGATATAGAATGGCATAGGGAAAAGTAAGTAGAACGGGTGTTTTCTTAAGGTAAACATAGGCTTGGATATCTTCTTCTACATCTGCAAAGATTCAAGCACGATATTTAATGGGTATTGCTTTGCATATTATCCCTCCCAAGATTCTTATGAGATAGCCTCAATTGTTAGAAAATTAGGTATTTTATTTTCATTTTGATTTTTTGTTTAAAGTTTAAACTTTAGTGATAAATTTGTTGAAATGGCTTAATTTGAGATGAAATTTGAGGGCCATTTTGTTTAAACTTTAAACTTTTAATCATGCTTATGGTTGTTTACATGATTGATTTGAATATTGAGTGTACTCAGTTTAAGCATCTAAATATATTGAGAGGAGTGTTCCACTTTCTCCCAAAAGTGAGATTCTACCAGTCATGCTTACTCACAATTGATAAAGGGACCTCTTGTCTTACTTCGTGATTTGAAGATAAGGTGTTTGGTATGTTACATTTGGGTAGAGTGACTTTATAAATGGTGGTGTATGTGTTCTATTGGGAATATTTTGATAACTTGACTTGGCTACCGTTGATGCATGGTTGTGTCTGATCAGTTGGTTATTATTCTTTTGCCTGAGTAGGGTGTAATTTGAGTTCATCTCCTTATTGAGCATTCAAGATTTAGTCTTGCTTCGGGACAAGCAAGAGAAGAGCATGAGAGAGTTGATAAATCTCTATTTTGACTTCATTTTAGCTTTTATTTGACCCATTTTTCCCATTATTTTTGTGTTAGGTCTCGATAAAAAGAGTCAAATTTGTCTTCTTTGAGCTATATTGTTCTTATAAAGTGGTTTTTCTATTTTCAGGAGTTTTTTACAAGAAAGTGAGAAATTCATTGGTTTTAATAGAAAGAAAGGCCATAGGGATGAGTTCTGAGAAAGAGAAGAGGTTTGATGAAGCTATGAGAGCTGGAAAAGCAAAACCAAAGAGCCGAAGAGATTGCACGATTGGCTGTGTACTATGACATAGCTGTGCAGAATCCTGCTATCAAGATCCCAGTTTTTCGAAGCTGCGCAAGAGCAGCCATGCTACAGTGCATGGTCGTGCGTGGTAGTACACAGGCACCCATGTGACACGCACACTCGTGCGTCTTTCCAGTTTTCGCAATATTAAAACAGTTTTTAGACTTATTTTGGGGCATCTTTTAGTCTATCTGAAAACACTTCTTTAGATGCGATGTCTAGGGTTTGTTAGGGAGATTCTGAAGACTCCTTTACATTAAGTTTATCATCATTGAAGATTGTTTGACAATCATTATTGTGTTTAATCCAAGTTTGTCCTCAATTTTGTCTTACTTTATCGTTGATTTTCTAGGGTTTGTGTTCATCATGTATATCAAGCTATGTTTTGCTATGGTAGTTGTCAATATGATTAGTGACTAAATTTCTTAACTCACATTGGGATTAACGCCAATATGCCTAGTCGAATCATAATCTAGCCCCAAACCTTACTTGACGCATGTTTGTATTGTTGAATTCTACTTCTATCGTCAAGCGTTCGATGAATTGTCGAAAGAGTATTTATTTATTTCTATTGGGGTTTAGGGGGATTGAAAGACGAAACATTTACCTAGCGTGGCTTAGGTGATGATTGAAATTTTGATATGAAAATAATTGAAGTTCTAATTGAAGTTTGAGATTGTAGATCTTGTAATCTTTCAACTTTTAGTACAATGAATGAAAATAGGATACTATAGTTTTAGAATTAGTATTCGACCATTAAAAGAGGGAGGAGATGGGCTAAAATGGCAATCTATCCATTCTTGTTGCAAGCTTGGGCGAGTTTTAAGGGATTAGTAATTGATTCGCCAACTTAATTGTGTTATTAATTCTAACCTGAGTATTTTAATCCTCTGAATTCTTAATCACATTCTTAGTTGTGATTGTTTTACTAGTTGATAGTTGAATCTCCAAATTTGAATCACTTAGATTGAGCAGATTAATTAGTTTTGATCGTTGAAAGAAAGTTCCTTGTGAATACAGCCCATGCTCGCCCTTGCTGATTATATTGGCATCGTCCACTTGCAGCATTTTACACAACAGACAACTAGTATAAAATTTACGAAGGTGAAGAACCCAAACATAAAATGATTTAAGTTGTTGAATATGTAACACGCAACAAAGAAGTTATCATAAACAATTCATCAAAGACGTATAGACTCATAGTCCTTACTATGATATGCATCTAAAGATAGTCTAAATCCAATTGCATTAAGATTTTAATACGGTTCTGAAAATTTTAGTAAGGTTAAGCATTTGCAAACTAAGAGGCACGAGCAATCTCCAATTCTCCATAATTTTCTTGTATATGTCTCGAATACTTGCCGAGCACACTCCTATGCAATCACAAGTCTCAAACGCATGCCAATGCACATATGACTAATAAACTGAGTTCTACTGCGGAAAGTTTTACGAGATACACTCATACACATCATAAGCAATTTGTTATTGTTTCCATCCAAACATGGTCTTCTTCAAGTTTAAAACATAAAACAAACTATAAGTACACAAGTAAATAAAAAAAAATCTTTTGTTATTGTACATGCCTATTATATATGTTGTATCTTCTTTTTTTTTCATAGGGAGAAGGAATCATGTGCTAGCTTATTGTTTTGTCTGATAGAACACTTGGCAAACAATTTCTTTTGGATTACCTTTTTCACAAAAAAGTCTTCTTTTCTTTTTTAGGGGGGAGGTGGCGTTCAAGCCATTTGAAAATCAGCCAAATAGCTTTGTCTGTTTCATTAATTGGATATTTGTAATAACTTTTTCACTCGAAAATCTATTTTGCAAACAGCTGTCCTGAGTAGTTTTTGTGGTTGACTCTTTCAAAAATTTATATTTTATCTCACATATTTGGAGAAATAACTAATTTTACTAAACACTTTTTCAAAACAAGTAATGCGATACATCTGATACAAATAATCGATTAAGCTTAAAAGAAGATATTGAAATAAATCGCAAATAATAAAAAATTAGCTCAGAAAATAATTCATTAGATTGTCTAGAAATCTATAATGAATGCAAATTTTATCCTATCTCTTACTCTCTCCGTGCCCCAAAAATTATCCATATTTTACTTTTGTGTTAAAAGTTTATAAATTTTGACTATTGATTTATCAAAATATAAACTGATTTGACATCAAACTGTCGCTATAAGAATTATTTAAAAAAAATATTTTCATAAGAATATAATTATAATGTTTGCCAATACACATTATTAGAAATTGGTGGCGAAAGTGTTGTATGAAGGAGGACAGTAAAATGAATTAGACACATTTTTTTTCCTGGGCGACAGAAGGAGTAATTATCATCCCTAGTATTTTAATATCGATTTTTTTATTTGAAATGGAAATATTTTTGTATTTCAGTTGTTCTACGAAATCGCTGTGGTTCCCTGCTCCCTTCCTCATCGGGTAAAAAGGGATAACCCAAAAACGAAGAAAACCCTCGCTCAGATTCTCCTTCACCCCCTGTTCCTCCAACGGCCCAGTCCAGATCATTGATATCGATCTTGTTAGACACGTGCTCTCTTTCTCTTTCCTGATTTGGAGGTACGCTTTTTGACCTATTGATCCATGATTTTTCAGTTGTTTATTCTTCGATCTGCATCAACTATTGATTCTATTGCTCTTTCGTTTGCTAATTGGATGCCGATTGAATGATTAGCTTTGAAGCAAATAGTTATAATTCAATTCCGTCACTTCGGAATCAAATCATATGATTGCTGATGATTTTTTCGCCTGTTTAATTTGCTTGGCCTACATTTTGATTGATTGGCTTACATATTTCATGTTCTTCTGTCAGAGATTAAGCTCTGGTGAGAACTTCCCAAGGATCCTAATGTCAGCCAAAAAAAAGTTTATGTTTATGTTTAATTTGCTCTAATTTCATGTTCTTCTGTCGGAGATAGGTCTGATCCAGGGTGGTTTACATCCCCTGGCTCCACTTGATCATTGCACCTTCTCTGCGCTCAGTACGTAATTTGTCATATCAGTTACAGATGGGAGTGAAATGAGTAGGTAGCATGGAGCCAACACATTGAATGATGGGTTTTTGCAAGTGAAATCGATGGGTGATTTTTCAGGCTTGGAGAAAATTTATATGATTCTGTAGCCTTGTGCCCAATTCTATACTATTGTCTTTCTTGAAGGAGAGAAAATTTTGGTGCTTTTAGGGAGAGTTTTACAACTTATTGATAGATTTTAGCTTTCTACAGTTTGCTGATTTGCTCAATGTAGTTATTTAGAACGTTGTCTCTGCCCTTCAGTTGCAACTTGCAAGTCGCAAGCATTTGGACTGGACTGTGCTGTATATCTGTGTTTAAAAAAGTGCGCCCGGGGCGCGCCTAGGCTCACAAAAGGCCGAAGCCCACCCTCTCGGGCTTTGGAATGGGTCAAGCCCAGCCCATTCTTAAAGCCCGCTCTGTTTTGGGCTTTTCTGGGCTTCAGACTGAGGCCCAAAGCCCACAAAGCCCGCGTTTTATAGATCATAATAGGCCATTCGGGAAAAAAAAAGGAAAAAACCTTTAAGGGGCCTCGATCCATCTTTTGGTTTGTGGAAGCCTTTCAATCAAGCTACTAGAAGTAAATAAAGCATATTGCTACTACTGAACATGAGTTCGGAGTTGGAAACCCTAATCCTGCTGACAACAATTTAGTAAATGCTTTGTTCTCTTGTCTTCTTTCAAACTTCCTTCTTCATCCTCCTTCTCTGTTATTGGACAGCCATGAAAAGTTTTTCTATGTTCCTTTTGTTTTTTAGGGGCTTCAAGGAGGTCGAAAATGGTGCATCCTCCAATGCTACAATGGTACCGAGCCCTTATTTTTTATTTTTTTGGTGCTTCTTAATCTTTCCCCCCCTCTCTCTCTCTCTCTCTCTCTCTCTCTCTCTCTCTCTCTTCCTATCATGCTGGTAGCATGCATTATGTTTTTCGGCTTCAATTTATAGTAATCTAATTAAGCTATGTTTAATGTTTTAATTGTATTTTGTCGTGTTTAATTGATTCTCTTTTTTTTGGGTGGTTGGTGAAAATCATTTATTTGATGCCATTATCTAGCTGATTTTAGAAGAAATATGGTTTTGGAATGATTTTCAAGCATTTTTTTAGTAAAAGTGCACCTCGTGTCTAAAAAGCCCGCGCCCGGGGCCCTAGGACCCTCTGTGCTTTTTTGCACCTGGGGCTTTTTTAATCTAAGCTGTATATGTACCTCCATTCTTATGCCATATTCACAATGCACTTTAGTGTTTTGGATTGTGGAGATAAGATTAAGCATGGACTATGATGATGATATCTTGGCACATGTTTAGTTACGACGTCAATTTTCTTTACTGCGATGCAACTATGGAACCGAAAATAGTGTTGTTTTGTCGAGAAAAATCAAGTGAACTGGTGTCTTTGCGTCTTTATATTAGGTTTACCTCTCCTCTCCAAATCAAGTTAGCCTGATTATTCAAGTGTTTAACAGATTATTTAGCAAAGTCTAGGCAATGATTTTATGTTGGATAATCTCGGCCTCCAAGCTTGTTAAGTGATTCCATAACAGAGACTGCTTGCGAGAAATATTAAGGGGGAGAAAAAACTTAGTGGATTCTGCGAAAAAGGGTGGCTGGAAGAAGGGGGAGGGGGGTCTAAATGTGTGTAAGCAGTTAGGCTGTCACGGAAGTACATCAGACATCAGAGAAGGTGAAAACTGTATTGAAGAGAGCTAAAAAACTGTGGTATCCATTATTGGATACAAATAGACAGACTAGGGAAAGAAGCGACATGTATGCTACAGAGGAGTGAAAGGCAAAGACATTTTAAAAATGGAAGCAGCTCAAAAAAGAAAGTAACTCAAGTGCGATAACACAATGATATATTCGAGGCAAAGAAGAATGAGTAAAACTCGGTGAAGGAATGAGCTAGTTTGGGTCACACGAATTGAATCCTAGATCACGTTAAAGTCTTGTCAAGGGCCATTTTTTATGGGTTTTCTGGTTGGGCAAATGATATCTGATAACTTTCTTCTAAGCTTTTCACGTGTGCCTTCTTTTCTCTTAGGTCTTATGACAGTGCTCTTTTCCAACCTGTTAATGGAGCATGCATGTCTTCTTCTAACATGACCAGACTGTCTATGTCTCATTTTATAATCTTATCATCAAGTGATCACAAATTCACAATCCCATATTTCCCTGCATTCTTTCGTTTGTGTTACCGGCCTTCTGTTGTATGGCTACATGTCTACTGAATCATCCTCATCTGTATTGCTGCTGCATCTTCTACAGTTGTACTTGAGCAAACAACTGTCCTATAGAACATTGTTTAACTTGGTCTTCTCATGTTAGACAAAACTTTATGGGCTAGTTCTTTTTTTGTGACCTCCTTTGTAGGGGTGGGGCCTGTTGAGGTCAATTTCCCATTTTCTTGTATGGTGGACCAAAGATATCTTAAATTGTCTTTCTTGCTTGATGGAGACGCCCTATCCTTATTTCCCCACAAATGTTTGAACACACATCCTTGTTGCATCATACATATATCTTCCAACTCAAATATGGGCAATTGATGCCCCTCTTAGAAAATTGATTATGGAACCTCTCTTATCACAAGATCACACGGCTTTTCCATATTGATGAAGAATCGAAGATCATGTGTAAGTTTGGTTGTGAGTTGTAATGTCTTAGGATCATGGTGTGAGTATGACCATAGTTACCAGATTCTCTCACCCCTCCAAATGTATTGCGAACCGATTCTCGTGAAACAGAACACGATATTTTAGCGTACCAATTCCCCGAATCTGGGGAATTCAGCGAACCCATCTCCTGTCAACGTCATAATGGTATTGCATATTTTCGTGATTGACATGCCAAATTTTGAAGAAAATGGAAGGATTTTTAAGGTTGCCATGAATGGGCAAGCTTTTTACAGAGCAAAACGAGAAGCGGAGAGAGAGAGCGAGAGAGAAAGAAATAGAGATTAATCTTAAAATGATGCCCATGTGGGGGGAGAGAGAAAACCTTCATAATTAAATCATTTTGTGAATGTCTACAATATTTGAATTGGCGGACTAGATGTACTGGTAACGACCCTCGTTTACTGGATTCTTCACTAGGTGGCGAATCACGGACCTGAATCCGTCCATCGTATCGGAGCGTACCGCATTCTAGGCAACTATGGGTGTGACTCTATACTGCCCTATTCCTGGATCTCCTTAGAACATTCATACTATTCACGACATTCATACGATTCTCGTGAAAAAATGAAATCTTTGTATGGGTTTTGGTTGGCATCACCTTGTGGATTTTGAAGAGAGATTCCAAAATGTTGTATATGATACTGTTTTATTTGTCAATAGTGATCCTTA
Source organism: Carnegiea gigantea (assembly GCA_029747015.1). Lineage (NCBI taxonomy): Eukaryota > Viridiplantae > Streptophyta > Magnoliopsida > Caryophyllales > Cactaceae > Carnegiea > Carnegiea gigantea. The sequence continues at coordinate 298,870 of JAKOGI010000141.1, forward strand.
ACATCTCAAAATATTTTGAGGGCCTAAAACGAGCATAAAGTCCCCATTCGAGAATTTGTCGAGCATTTTCCTTGAATCATGAAAAAGTTGTGTTATATTATTATTTAAAATGGTCCTGAGAACTTTACCACCTGAGTGTCCTAAGACTTTCTGACTATCTCACTGAACAATCTCCAATAAACATGATGGCTTCATTGTTGCCATTCTTGTACATTTTGAAGCGTGATTCCAATTTCAATGAGTGCAATGGTATCATTATCACCGGTTTGTAGATTTTTAAGTATGATTCAAAAACCGTTAAACGAGAATTATGATAGTGCGCCATACAGTGTGAACTGGCTGAAAAGATGGTCTTGAAACGCCATTACCCTTATTGAGAGGTTGGAAGGAGTGCATAGTGATCATTTGTTAGCTACTTGGACATCTCCTGAATCTTGAAAGTTGTGTATTGACTATTGCGGCTTCATTTTGGTTTGGTTTAGAGATGTTCCGCCCACTCTGCCTCTAAAAGCTCTTTGGACATTTTGAAGCATGATTATAAAATACTCATGTAGGTAAGATGGTTCTATGTAATGTGCTTTGACCTGTTTAAAATAGTCCTAAAGTATCCTAAAATATTTGATCTTTTCATGGATTTTCATGCGCTTTTCCATCAGTCTTGAAAATCACGTATAATAGTCTTTGGGTGTCTTGAGAGGTTTTGGCAGTTTTACAATAGAAACCTCTCACGATGTATTGAATATTCCTGTAGGCAAAATCGTAATCACAATAGTAGCTTTATTTCACCATATTTGCAATTTTGAGGCGTGATCGTAGAACGCTACAAAGTGGGCATTACGATGGCATGCCCTTTACTCTGTGGGCTTCTATACGCCTTGGGAGAAGTGGTGCGAATGGGTTGTTAGGGGTGAAATGCCGAAAATGGAGGTAGATTAATTTGGGGGAGGAAGATGGAGGGGTGCTTGTGGTAAGGTGTCTTGGATATGAAGAATTCCTATCTCTCCCAATCAGTCTGCAACCGTTCCAAGGTGCTAGACATAAGGTAGTAATACAAGGGACCCTAACATCCCCATGGACAAATTCTTAATCACTATAGTAGCTTTGTTGCACCATGTTTGAGATTTTGAGGCATGATTGTAGAACGCTACAAAAGTGGACATTACGTTGGCATGCCCTTTAAATTCTTAATCTCTTCCAATTAGTCTGCAATCAATTCCACGATACTGAATATAAGGGTACTAACAGAAGAGACGTTAATACTACAACGAAGATACATATCCATTTCTTAATGTAGCTAAGACATTGCACCTGTCTGTGTGAAGTATGTATATAAGCCTCTGTAAATGTGTGGCTTTCCAAGGTGGACTGGCTTTGGCATAAAGCCAAACTGGTTCTGAGAGATGGGTAGTTGCCTTCCTAGTCTCGTTTCCCATTACCCCAATATTGTGTGCCTTATAAGAATACAGTTGTAGCTGGTGACTGCTGTATGTTACCTTTGTTCTTGTACAACAGTGTTGCTATTTCTCAAGTCATTTTGGTTCCAGTTGGCCATTTAGGATGAACGGTTTGGTTGACCATGTTATGCTTTCTTAACCATTTGCTTTCCAATCTTCCTAAGAATTTGGTAGGAGTCCCATGTTTCTTCCATTGATTAATTCATTCATTGCCATAGTTGAATTGAACCTTTTCTTTGTAGCATGCCAAAGAAATCTGAAGTTAAGGTATCACTGAATTTGGTCAAGCTTGCGCAAAGATATCTAACCTTCTCCTTGATCTTTAAGGGCCTATAACAAATTAACAATATTTGTCCACCTTTCCTCGTTGGCTTGTTCTCGTAGACAAGTGAGGCAGGGAACCAATATTCTTCTTGGTATACAACTCACTTGCTCCTAGTCTTTTGACCTTTAACCCTGTGCTAACCTGAAAGTCTCTCTCTCCCCTTCCTTTCTGCCCAGTCTATGATTAAAACTCCTGTTTTCTAAATCTGACTTGTACAAGGCTCTGAAACTTTTTTTTACTCTGGCCTTTTCTCATCTCTTGTTCATTTCACTGGCACTTTCTTTGAATTTTTAGTCTTGCATTGGACATCCCAAAAAATGGGGTGGATTTCTAGCACCTTCTTTAATATCCTTGTCACTGATGTAGTGTGCATCCCCCTATTGCTTGAACCGGGACTATTGAATGCTTTTTTTTTTTTTAAAAAAAAAAGAATTCAAAGTTTCTCCTTTCACACTTTACTAACCGTTGGAGTAGTCTGGGGTTATCTCTTTTTATTTTATATCCCTGAAGCATCAACTTGATAACTAAGAGTCTATATTTGGTTGTTAGGCCCTCAGTAGGAATAAGCTAGTGTGCTCTCTTTTCTTGAATTGAGAATTTGACATTGCCATGTCATATGCTATGAATCAAGCATCATAATCCCTGTATTATTTCTGTCCCCAAACCATCATTATTATTATTCTTAATAGACTAGGAAATATAATTAGACTTGCTCATGGACAAGGCAATGTGACTAATAGGGTCCCAAAGTATGATCGTCCAATCCCATTTGATGAGCATACTGGTAGACTTTGTTGACAGTGTACCGCTTGGGCAACATATCAAAGGAAATGATTCTGTGATTAACTTGTTTGAACGTACCCTTTGATCCCGAGGCTTTCTTCTAACCATGGCGAGTACCCTGTTTCTGCGAGTACAGCCTCAAGTGTACTTTACCGATCAACTAACATCTATAACCAAGGGGGTAATATCAAGTCATTATGAAGTTCTTAGGAGTTTGGGATGAAACTCGTTGTGCCTGTGGTACCCTGATTCGGGGTGTTGTGATAAGATCTTTTATTTTCTTTTAATGGTTTGGATGTTTTCTTGTCCCACCTTTTACTTATGATTCAAGACTTTGCAGTTAAGTGATTGGTGTTCTAAAGTCTGTAATTAGTTCCCTCGTTGCAAGATCCTGCCTCTTTACACACACAAGTGCACACGTGTGGCATGCAGACACCTGCAAAACAAGGTCCACCACAACTCAACAAAAAAGAAACAAAACAACGTTGAATAATCTATATGGATGTTCATTACGAGTCTTATTTTCACTGTCGCAGGGGAAATGCTTTAACAAAAGCGGTGAACTTCAACTGTGCAACCTGGGTTTTCATTTTCACTAGAGATACAATCTTGCAAGAATTCTTGTTGAATTTATATTGGGTGCTCTTGTTTGCATTGTTCTGTTCCTACTTAGACTCTGGAAGCCCACTGGGGAGTTAAGTTCTATTATTCAAAAGCATTGAGATTTCTAGCACAAATTGTCTGTGTTTTGCCCTGTTAAAAGTGAAATGTTTATGTCTAGGCTACCTACCTGTTAACTTGTTTTAGGCTATTGAATGCTAATGATCATCTCAGGTCCTAATCCGACCTCATTAGCTAGAAATTTTCTTCTCCTGATTTCCAATGGAACATTTCATGTAAGGAAATTCCAGAAAGAAGAGATCTGGGGCTTGGCTTGGCTAAATTTGGGTTGTCAATGTGCAAACAACCTCTGCTTTTATCTACGATTGTTGAGGACAAATTGCAATGCCTTGTTTAGGATATGAAGTCTCCATGGTTCTATTTTTATAGCAATAATTTGTGTTGTAATGTGCAGTGCAGATCTTCTTGGTGATGTAGGACACTCTAAGAGCAATTCTCACATTGAGAAAATTCACAAAACAACTTTCACTTAAATTCAATATCAATTTTGATTTATAATCTGCCTTCTTCAATTACATAAAGGAGTTTATATAACCAAGAGGTTAACTAGTATTAGTAAACCTAAATAATAAGATATAAACTAGAAAAGGATAAAAATATATAACCTAATATTATCCTCATAGACTTGGAAACTAAATCTTAATAAAATATCACTAAATATCCTTATTTTGGCTAACCTAAAATATGCTTAAAAATAACCTACAAAATTAATTAAAAAAATGCAAAAGATCTCCAATATCAAAATATTCTAATTTACTAAATCTTTTTACTGATTGTTTGCTTATCTTGCATCATTCTCCTCCGGTTGAACATCCTCGAGTTTTGAAATGCAGTAGAATTGGAGATGAAGAAGTTAAAATTGATTTGACTTCAATATAGATTTTTTGAACCTCACTTCTCATAATGTTCTCCAATGATAGTAACCATGTAAACATCGAATGATGTTCAATCTTTTCAAAAAAGCCCTGTGGAATGAAAAAGTCAACATGCGCAATGGCTTCTTGGGTCCCTCTAATCTCTTCTACCAGTCGGCCCAAATCCATCCCTACTTGCACATCCTCTTCATTCGCTTGGACATCATCTTTATCAGCCTCCCTTAGAGAAGCTTCATCAGTAAGATCTAGAGTGGATGATTCCTTTTTAAGTGTCCTACATCACTTAGTCTTTGATTCTCTTAACTAGTTGGATTTGTATCATTTACTTCTTTTACCTGTTAGCTGATTATTTTATGAGGCATCTATGTACCTGTTATAATTATCTCGTGGTGGATGTGTCTTTGCATCTGAACAACCATTCCTATCATTTGTTTTTGTGGAAGAATGTGAGTTCATGCTTTTGCAGTCAATATTTATGAATTAGATGAGTTCTCTCTTCTTCTTCTTCTTCTTCTTCTTCTTCTTCTTCCCTTTTTTTTTTTTGTTTAAAAAATTCTGCTACAGATAACTCGGATACCTAGACCCCTTGGCTTTCATCTTAGCTTGTCAAAGTTATATATGTAGCGGAAGTGATATCGTTCCCTACACTGTCTCATAGGACATTACAAGAGGTTGGATGATATTGATGGCATCGGTTTCCTTTTCCATTTTTCTGGAGCTCTGGTTGTGGGGGAGGGGGACAAGTTAGGGCTATTCTGAAATACATGGATTACTGGATTCCTGTTGCTGCAAGCAAGCTTTTGTCTGGAGTTTGACTTTTGTTTTTGTAAGTTGTGCTGTTGCCCTTCCTACATTGATTCAGGTTTAAGTCCATTTTCAGAATATCAAGAGTGAATTGATAGTGTGATCTAGTTTTTAAATTGCAACTTTTTATATTGTGAGAACGTTTCCAGAATGATTATCGAATTAATTATGTCTTACTGGTTTTCAAAATGTGACCTTTTTGAAATGATTTCGAAGGTCTTAGTGGTTCATTTGATTGATCTTACATTTATGTTTATCAATTTAGCCATCAGTGGTGTGCACAACAGCAGAAGCATCTGTTTTGTTCCCTCAGCTTTTGTATAATCCAAGTTTTGACTTATTCATGTATGCCAAACCAAACTGAGAGCTCTTGATTTGTACACTTTACCTTCGACGGGTGTTCTTTATGCTTTTGCTCTGCCCTTTCACAGGTTACGGATCCTTTGAGAAGTGCAAAGCAAGTAGTGGTAAATGGAGCTGAAGACTGTGAAAGATGCATTTGATCATGTTACTAAGAAGCAAAAACTCTGCTATTCCAAAAGTCATGAAGCTATAGGACAAATAGGCCTGGAAATTGAGCAGGCTTTAGTGAAATTACAGACGGCTGATGCCGGCACTACATGCCCAGATCATAAAACCGTACTTACCGATCTCAAGAGCAAGTTAAAAGAGATGGCTCCGCTGAGCCAGCTGGAATCAAGTCAAAAGGAGTTGAATATAGCATTGACCAAGTACCCTAAACTGCTTGAAAAGACATTCAACCCGGATATTTCGAAAGCTTACAGAAATGTTGATTTTGATGCCCACACAGTTAATCAGATCATAGCTAGCCATCTATATAGAGAAGGCCTATTTGATGTAGGAGACTGCTTTGCAAATGAGGCTCGAGAGCAAGAAGCTACTGGTATGAAACCTCAATTCATCGAAATGTACAATATTCTTCAAGCTATAAAATCCCATAACCCAGAGCCAGCCCTTAACTGGGCTTCTGCTAATTGTGAGAAACTCAGGCAAAATGGATCTGATCTTGAGCTCAAACTTCACGAGTTACAGTATGTAGAAATCCTGCAAAAGCAGGGTAGAGATGAAGCCCTAAAGTATGCAAGAACCTTCCTTTCTCCTTTTGCCTCAAATCATATGGCAGAAATCCAGAAATTGATGGCATGTCTATTATGGGCCGGTAAACTTGAAGCCTCCCCTTATGCTGATTTACTTTCTGCAAGCAATTGGGAAAAGGTGTCTGAGGAATTCACCAAACAATTCTGCAATCTTCTGGGACAATCCTTTGAGAGCCCATTGAGTGCGACTGTAGAAGCTGGAGTTCAAGGCTTACCCACCCTCCTGAAGCTGATGAGCGTGATGATGATGGGGAAGAAGCAGGAGTGGCAATCTATAAAGCAGCTACCCGTACCTATTGATTTGGATAAGAAGTTTCAATTCCACACGATATTTGTCTGCCCGGTAAGTCGGGATCAGGCCTCCGAGGATAACCCTCCGATGCTGATGTCCTGTGGGCATGTTCTCTGCAAGCTGTCAATTATGAAGCTTTCAAAGAGTAGTACAAAATCCTTCAAGTGCCCTTATTGCCCATCTGAGATAGAGGCTTCACAATGTAGACGGTTGTTTTTCTGAAAGTTGAAGAGCAGCACTGCTCTACTTTTAGGCCTCCGTGTCGCTCTCCTTCCTTGTTTCTCACACTTCCACATGAACTTAACTAGTTGCTTTGTGGACTATTGTTTCTTGTTCTGTGCAGGTTTCATTACATGTCTTGTTCTCTGTGAATGTTGTCATTGATTGTAAATATACATTCTTTCAATTATTGTGGGAAAAAACAAAATCAAATTGGGCACCTCTATGAACTCTAATAAAGAGGGTTCAGTTAACTTTTTTGTGGCTTTGTAAGTAGTTTCTTGAGGTGGTGCTCAATGTTCAGCCTTTTAAGTACAGATGAGGTTTATTAGTTGATGAGTCGGCTGTTTGATCTTCTGCGCCTGCTTTTCTGCAATCAGAAACGCATTACCGATAGTAGATTCGAGGATCTACACTTTAGGCCACAGGGAGCACCGGCGAACAAAATAATGCAGAAGTCCATTCGGGATTGGAGACAGACATAATTCTGTTTTGTTTAAACTAATCCCTTGTAAAGAGAAGCTGAGAAATTGATGTGTAGAAGCTGAAGAAGCAGCACCTACAATCAGAACACGTCCGGTACTGACTAGAATACGGAGTCCGGGCCAAATGGAGGTGGCACGTAGACAGATTCTTGGGTTATGAACTATGGCACTATGTGATGTTTGGTTGCCATAGTGTAATGCATCAACTTTGTAACACAATCATGATTATATAGTTTTTGATAACTACAGTTAGAAGGTAATTGTTACAGCAAGGTTGTCTTATAATCAAACAAAATAATGAAAATATGATTACCAACTTGTTTGCTTTATAAAGTTGTTTACATCCAACCAAATATTATCTTGAAAGTAAAACTGGAACTCAAGAGAACAGAAAAACTAGAAAATAGTGATTGTTTCATATTTGTAAGCTACTTCACTGCATTCTAGACAATCTGTTTCATAATAACAATTTATCTCAGATTAGACATTTATGTTAATTATTTTTCAACACAAACATACTTAGGTAAAGGACTATTGAGTCCACGTAATCTAGAAACGCATTTCGCCGTATATAAAGTAAAAACCCAAGCCTGCTCATAGAAAGGCATCCACAACGGGTACAAGGAACGAAGAAAGAAACAAACGAGGCCAAAGAAACCATGCCATATGAGTATAACGCTTGTCAGTTTCGCTTGAAAAAATTATCGGTGAAGAAGAATTCGTATAAGGAACTACAACGAGCCTTGAAAATACCAAATTTAAGAAGAATTTCTCGGTGCATGTGACTAGGTGAAATGAACTTATGCTTCTCCACATAATTTCCGTGGCGATGTTGTATGATCTATCACTTTAGCTAATTTGCTGTAATTCTGTGCATCAATGAAGGTTGTTTGCTGCTTTGTCGAAGAATGAGAAGGATAAAAATTGATAGCTTGATTGCCAAACATAGTAACAACCCCCCCCCCCCCCCAAAAAAAAGGGCTTCCTTAATTGAACTATTGCAAATAAGAATTTTCACAATCTATTGACAATCTTATAGGTGAAACAAGTCCTCACTAAATATTCTTCCCAAAATACTCACACAGCTAAAAACGATAAAGAAATCTGAATGCAAAATTACAAGAGAGCTAAGTTCATATTTACCCCAAACCACAAACCATATGTGCTGTGACTTTTCTGAGCAAAAACACCCTAAAACTCCTATGATTTGATTTGAAATAGATTAATAAATCAAGTTATACTAGGAAGATCCCATGCCCAATTCAAATTAAACTAAGCCCATCGCCTTCTGATCCAGTCAAACAAAGTGCATGTTTAGTTAGTTAATTCAAGCGCAACAGTTTTAGCAATCTATTTTATGTAGTTCTTATCCATGGTAGAGCTTGTCAGGTTGCTGATACTTCTACCACGTGCTCTCCCTAAGTTCCACCTAGGCAGTATCGAGACTCCCAATATTGGGAGTCAGCCCATTAACGTGGAACTTTAAATCACCTAACTTATAGTCTAAGGTCAAAACGAACATGCCAAAACTAGCTATAAACTGTGAATTCTAAACTAAGTTGCTTAAGCTTCTCGAATTGAATGTTTATGTGGGTTTTTCTCAAGGATTTATGCAATGGGAATGATGGAATGATAAATATCGAAATTCCCTTGACTTTGCACCACCACTGTCCTAGATCAAGAAGTGCTCTATCCCAAATGTCACTTTGACACCAAATATCAGCCCATAGAACAAATTTGTCATAGCATTCACCTATCAAAATGGGCTTGAAAATTGTTGTAACTGAATCTATTTTTGGGATATGAGTGTTTGCATAATTTTGGGGACTTACAGTTGTGATCTATGGATTTCATGACATGGATAATTCTATTTACCATGGAAGAGACTCCAAGAGGTGACTCTACCGTTTTTATAAGTATAATCCCCTAGAAGTTTCTTAGAAAATGGGAGAAAACCCCCCCCCCCCCAAAAAAATACAGCTTATTGATCTTCTAATTATCTTTCGAATATGGATTTAACCTTACAACACATCATCCTACATTAATAAGAGACGCCATCTGCCACTACTAGAAAAAGGGGCATTTCGCGACCCTATTTTGCCTTTATTTAGACGCGTAAATGGGTCGCTATATTTTCGGTCGACGCTTTCAAAAAGGGTCGAGATATTCAGGGCCGAGATGCTTTTGACCCTTTTTTTGGTTGAAATATACAAATATCGCGGCCCTTTTCGTGGACGCCCGTGTTAATATTTTGACCCTCTTTATAGACTGTGTTTCTTTTAGCGGGAGTTTGCAAACCATTTGGCGGAATTTTATGGCAGCTCATAAAAGGGTCGAGATGAAAATTATTTTTCACCTATATATAAATTAAAATTACCAGGAAACATATAAATATATATATATATATATATATATATATATATATATATATATATATATATATATATATATAATATATATGTTGTTTAGTGTGGGGTGTGTGTATATATATATATATATATATAATATATATATATATATATATTATATATATATATAAATTAAATAGAAATGAATTGAATAAGATATATAGCAACGTACGTAACAAATTAAAGATTAACAACAAATTCGTACTTCAACTGGCCAAGGATAATTAAAAAGTATGTATATAATTCATTAAATTCAAAGTGAAGTGGCCTGATAGGCTGATCCAATTCAAAAGTCACCAAATTTGACAAAAGCTAGCTATAGGAAATTAATTAGAGTCCCATGACAAAAACTCCATCACAAATCGAAGTGATAAATATGCATGCAATAGAACCAAAAAATAAAAAGTCTAAAGGACTAAATTTGGAATGATTCAAGATTCCCAAATTAGTTTGCCAATGCGTCCAGTCATTGAAAGTCTTGAACAAGCCCACATCAACTAGCTAATTAACTTGTGAGGCTGAGGTTGAAGGTCCAGTGTGCATCGATTCGTTGCTAAGGTCGTTTCCACTTGATTGTTCTGGAACCTGGAAGAAAGATGTGCAAATAGTCAACTTTGGGACAAGGCATTCAAGTCTTCAACGTTTAATGATGGAAATAGGGAATTAGTAACTAGACAACAAAGGCATCAGTTCGTTTCTCTGTAACATACAACCTAGCTTTTTTTTTTTTTTGGGGGGTCAGACCTGACTGGAACAGAAACAACTTCATTGCTAGTGCCATCACTACTTGCATAACCCCATTAAAACTCTTGTCACCGTATTCATTTCAAAAGAAAGTATTTCCCATAGAATTACAGTGCTAAATACCATGCCCTCAGCTTATATGGCCCAAGAAAATAATAGCAAAAGGTGGGTAAGAAACATTGACCAATTATAATCTACAAATGCAAAGACGAGATCTAGGTAAGCAATAACAGAAACTGTCAATGACAAACTCCGCTTCTACAACTTGGAAAAAATGCAGCATAATCACCATCCTATTCCAACCCGCCAACTATGCCAACAAATTGAATGTTTTTTTTGCACCCCAAATTCAACAATCATACATTCATAACCCCCTCAAGGGAAAAAAAATCCAACATAGGTATCCACATCAAATACAACATAGATATTGAACTATAGACATCAATTTTTCCAACATTTTAAGTAGGTTTACATTGCAAACACTATCGAGAGCTCAAGATATACTGCATTTCGTTGCAACAGATTGAAAAGCATACTCAATCTCAAATCAGTTTTCCCTGCCAACTAGTTGTACCTTATCTGTACCAAGCTCTAAGCAGTTCAAGAACTTAAATGGCCTTGCAGTAGATGGCTTCAGCAACCAATATCAAATTAGGCTAGTATATGGCATGGGAATCCCCAAAATGGTACCATAAGAAAAGTGTCATCAAAAAGGAAACATTAAGAGGAAATCAATTTACCCATGAGACGTTTTCCAGCCTCTGAATGTCAGCAGGAAGTATGAGCAGAAAGGAAACATCAATTTTACCCTTTTAAATATCCCTTAAAGTGTAAAACTGAACTTAGCAATAAATTGCACTTTTAGTAATTTCAAATACTAAAATACACCAAAACCACAATCAACATGATCAAAATACACCAAAACAACAAATACTCGCACTGCTCGATTCAAAAATTACTGACATTAGCTCAAGGCAATCATCAAAATTTTTCTCGCCTGATCAGCCGCATGTTGCTGGGCAAGTCACCAAATTTTCCCAGCAAGATGCTGCAGAAAAGATTCATAGAGAAATACCCTAAAACCAGTCCTTATTCTGTCACCTTATTCTTTTTTCCCTCACCCTCTAAATTGTATATCATCTGTATACCAGTCCTGAACATCTTTCCATTCACGCTACTAAAATACACCAAAACCACAATAAACATGACCAAAATACACCAAAACAACAAACACCTGCACTGTCCGATTCAAAAATTGCTGACATTAGCTCAAGGCAAACATATACCAGAAAACCTTCAGTTGCCGTGTTAGCTACAAAGCCCCCACCTTCTTTGCTATGTGTCTCTTTAAAGAACTCCAAATGTGTTGGATCTCTTCCATGAGCTTCTGCCTATAATTACAAATCTCATGATGAAGTTTACATTAATACATTATATAGCTTGTCCCATTTTAAGATAGTAAAAATGAGAGGAAATTTCGACATTCTTACAACAGTTGCTCAAGTCTGGATCAGAGTACTAGTAAGATATAAATTGCTCCAAGAAAAGCAAAGAAAACATACAAAGTCAGTTTGCTTTTTTGCATAACTGGTAGAACCAGTTGTATGAGAATGGGTTTGCAAAGCTCGTGCATCTCGGCCTATTTCGGCCAATGACTGTAGACTAAGAAAATAGCTTCAAGGTTTAAGCAATTCTATAAGTGTAATGCTCAATCCAAGGAAAAAAAAATAAGCAGATTGATATATGGAATACAAACTGTCATGAATAAAAGGAAAAAGAAGCCTGGATAGAGGGTTGTGCCTACCTTAAGCTCATATATATATTCCAGTGGTCACACTTTTGAGCTCAAGGATATATGAAATACAAACTGTCATCATAGAATCAAGACATATACATATATTCATTGGTACATGCCTTTGAGAAAAATGAATTAGTAGATATACATAAATTAAAATAAGCAAAAATGCTATTTTGAACAATTAAAATAAGCAAAAATGATGTTTTGAGGAAAACGAATTAGTAGATATACATAGATTAAAACAAATATGGAGGTTCAAGGTGTAAGTAATTTTGTAATCATAATTGTTGTTAGATATATATACCTCATGTTGTTTTGAACACCAATAGTTAACCAATCGCATCCACCCATCACGAGAGTGCCCTTTGGGAACAATCTCATACATGTCCTCTCTTGTTTTCTCTTCAGGTTTGAAGTAGTCTCTCTTCAAACCATGTTTATATTGCTTGAAATGCTTAGCAACATGTTTAAGGACACGTTTATCAAAGCCCTTATCTACTGGATAAATGAACTTGGGCTGTACACCATTTATAAGTCATAAATTCAGAATGAATGAAGTTGACCAATCTAAACTTCAGATAGATAGATGTCTAAATAAGAATAAAAATAATACTTCCTCGAACCATTTCAATTATGTCGGCTTTATATGTTTTGTTCAATTTATGCCAGCTAATTGTCCCAATAGGGCAAAATCTCTCTAACCTTGCAATGTAGCCAAGAAACCTCACGAAAATGCAGCCTCCCTTTTTAATAGGTTGGTTGTAGCTGTTAAATGCCACACAAAATCTCACCCCTTGCTTGTAATTCATAACATCTCAAGGTAGAATTGATCCTTTTATCGCCTCTTCATTTCCTTGATCATCTGCTAAAAAAATAATAATTTAGAAGACATCAATTATGATAGTGACTAACTGAAACTAACAGTCCAAAGCTAGGAAGGGGTGTTTTGATTAGCTGGGCTAATAATAGCTAAAAAATATTTTCAAAAACAGTTTTGATTTACATGTCAAAAAAATAGGTTGAAAATATCTTTCAAAAACAGTTTTGATTAGCAGGCCAAAAGACAGTTTGAATATATGTTCAACAAACCAAAAATATTGTTTACCAATGGTCAGGACTTCTTCTTTTGCTTCGAACTGTATGTTATCTTTCCAAGATGATTGAGAATATCTGGTGCTTTTGGATATAGATGACTGAAGCAAATGTCATGCCTACACAAGTCCAAGAGAACTCACAACTCCTGCTCAATGCTCACAAACTCCATCAAAGGGGACTTGGCCCTTGTACTGATTTGGAACTTCAATTCCAACCTCATCCTAAACCTTTGGGATGTGTTGCTCTTCTGTTTTGGGAAGGTCAAGGGGCCTTCTAAAGGGTTTAGTCCCTCAAAATGAAGTTAAACCCTCGGAGATAATAAAGAAGCCCTAGAACGACAAGGTGCATGTTAACGGCAAATTAACCCGGTTTTGTGGGCTTAATTATTCAAGTTTAGAATGGGTTTAAAATTCTGAAAACCCACTTTTTGGGAACCTTCTTATGTCAGCTAAAAGAGCATAAAAAGAGTTCTAGGGTGAGGCATTGGATCATAGGTCAAGTGGAGCCTTTTCCCCCTTGCTGCAATTTCTGCCCCAGCCTGCACATGCTGCACATTTTGCCCCATATCTCCCAACTGGTAGCTCCAAATTGCATTCCACTTGAGCCACGTGAAAGCTAACTCCCTACGCTTTCTAGGAAGGTCTATTTCATCAGATTTGGTGAAGGAACCTAGGAGATATGGCTGTTGGAAGTTGAGCTTTGTAAACTGAAAAGTGCTGACAAAAGTAAAGGCACTTTTCCACTTTTGTTTGTTGCTTTTTGGTCCCCTCCCTTGCTTTGTAGTCATGTGAATGGGTCTTTTGCTGCCTTGTTTGGCTTCTAAGAGGCTCTCATATATGAGAGAGGCCTTAGGATGTAAGAGGAGTTAGTTAAAAGGATATACAAAGAAGCAAAAGCTTTCTGTTTCTCTCAAAATCTTAAGTTCTCTTTATCCTTCTCAAAGGTGGTGAGTCTTGAGTGGATTCCTTTATGGAATTGTGGGTGGCTTAGCCTTTAAACAATTCGTAGTGGGTCCTTAATCTTGATTGGTGGCTTAGCCTTTAAATCAAGTCATATCTTGCTACTAAGAGGAAATTTGCAACTAAACTCAAGCAAACTACATCTGGCCCATTAGCACACGCTCCATTTGGTATCAGAGCTAATCCAGGTTGGTATTCTTGAGTTTATATCACATTTCCTTACTTTGGTTTCATCTTTGTCCAAGTTTTCCTTCACCCTTGTTATGAAAACCATGGTTGTACTACACATCTCTCTAGCTTGAACTTCTCAAAACAACCTTGACCAAATACCTTCTTAAGCTCACAAACCTCTAAACCACACTTGCTTTCCCCATAAAATAGCCAAACACAAACCCCCACCAAAACCCCCCACAAAAGCACTCTTCAAAAAATCGTGTAACCAGCTAGAGGAACGGCATGGCCCCTTCCCCCGCCAGAACATAAGCACGGCCTCCCCGTGCCACCAAGCACGACCGTGCCACCCCTCTCCCAGCCTGCTTCCACACCGTGCCTCCCTCGCACGACCGTGCCTCCTCATAACCGAGCCCTAACCTCTACCCTTCTCCTTTCCCACTTCCACCATGTCTAATGAGGAAGATACCCCCACTAATTCTCTCCAACTGGCAAGGGTACCAAGAGGTATGAGCTTAGAACAAGCTCATATCATGAGACAAGACAATGCCATTCTAGCCTTGCAACAAAGTATGAGGCAAGTTAGTAGGCAACTTGAGCAACTAACCACCCAAGTTATGACCCTCCAAAGAGGCCAAAGAGCTCAAGAGCCAAGTGAGGATGGGGATGAGCAATGTTTCTCTAGTGACTCAAGCATAGGCAGCAATCCAAGAAGGGGAGGTAGAAGGCCTCCTATGGATGAATTTAGGGACATCAAAGTGGAGCCCCCGGAGTTCAATGGCAACTTGAACCCTGATGAATACCTTGAATGGGTTTAAGCCTTGGACCGAATCTTTGAAACCAAGGGCTACAATGATGAAAGAAGTTTCAAGGTTGCTAGCCTTAAACTCACAAGGTATGTCTCCTTGTGGTTTGAAAACATCAAAAAGCAAAGGGCTAGAGAGGGCAAGAGAAAAATCAACTCATGGGAGAAACTTAAAACTCTCATGAACAAGAGGTTCCTTCTGGAAAGCTACAAGCAAGACATTCACAACCGGCTCTTCTCACTCAAGCAAAACAACATGAGTGTGGGTGAATGCATGAGGGAGTTTGAACAACTCCTTTTGAGGGGAGGTATCCATGAACCCCAAGAGCAAATCGTGGCTAGGTTTCTTAATGGGTTAAGCCCCCTTATTGCAAGAAAGGTGGAACTTCAACCCTATTTCACCTTGGATGATGTCTTCAAGCTGGCTCTCAAAGTTGAGAAGAGAAGGAAGGAAAAGAAGCCCTTCACCAAGCCATTTACAAGGGAGCAAGTAAGTTCAAAACCCCCATTCAAGCCCTTCATTCCTCCTAAATCCGAAGGTACCTCACGGGTTGACAAGGGCAAGACTGTGACACTTCCTACACCTAAGGAATTACCTAAGAAACTTGAGGGCAAGAAATATTTTAAGTGTCAAGGGTATAGGCATTTCCAATATGATTGTCCCAACCGAAGGGTTATGACCATACAAGAGGTTGAGGAAGTAGATGCCCTATTGAAGGAAACTCAAGAGGAAGCTCATGAGGAAGAATTGGACTCCATGGAAGAAGAGACTCAACTTGAGGCCGATGAAGGTGAGTTACTTGTCTTGAGGAGGGTTTTATATACCCAAGACACTCCTTACGACAAGGCTCAAAGAGACATGATCTTTCACTCCCGGTGCACCATACAAGACAAGGTTTGCAACTTGATTATTGATGGAGGAAGTTGCACCAATGTGGCCTCTACCACACTTATTGAGAAGCTTGGCATTCCTACTATTTCACATCCCAAGCCTTACTCTCTCAAATGGCTCAATGATGGTGGCGACATTAAGGTATCAAAACAAGCATTCATCTTCTTTCAATTGGTAAAAAGTATAGAGATAATGTGCTTTGTGATGTGATACCCATGAGTGCATGTCATATACTTTTGGGTCGACCTTGGCAATTTGATAGGCATGTCATGCATGATAGTTTTAAGAACACATACTCACTGATCATTGACAAGGAAAAGATTGTTCTAAACCCATTACCTCCAAACCAAGTCCACAAATCTAAACCCGGGGTGGGAAGTGAGAAAAAGAGAGACCTTCTTATGTTGAGTGAAACACGGGTTGAGAGAGTTTTAAGCAAGGGTAAGCAAGTTCTAGATTTACTCATGCTTGAAAGCAACAATAGTGAGGAGGTGACTCCTCTACATCCCAAAATCATTCCCCTCATCTCACAATACAAAGATGTCTTCCCACAAGATTTACCCCCCGGCCTTCCTCCAACCCGAGGCATTGAGCATCAAATTGACCTCATTCCCGGTGCCCCACTTCCAAACAAAGCGGCTTATAGATGTAACCCTCAAGAGACCAAAGAGCTTCAAAGGCAAGTCGATGAGTTATTGGCTAGAGGTTATGTGAGGAAGAGCATGAGTCCTTGCTCGGTCCCGGCCTTATTGGTGCCCAAGAAGGATGGTTCATACCGCATGTGTGTGGATAGTAGAGCCATCAACAACATCACTATCAAGTATAGGTATCCCATACCTAGGCTTGATGACATGCTTGATGAGCTCCATGGCTCCTCTATCTTTTCCAAAATTGATCTGAGAAGTGGATATCACCAAATCCACATGAGGGAAGGTGATGAGTGGAAAACGGCATTCAAGACTAAGGGTGGGCTTTATGAGTGGCTAATGATGCCCTTTGGCCTCTCCAATGCCCCTAGCACTTTCATGAGATTGATGAATGAGGTCTTGAGGCCTTTTCTTGGCAAATTTGTGGTGGTCTACTTTGATGATATCCTCATTTATTCAAAGAATCAAGAAGATCATCTACGTCACTTGGAAGAAGTATTCATGGTTCTAAGAACTCAAAGGCTCTTTGGCAAGCTACAAAATGTGAGTTCTTTGCACCCCAAGTTACCTTTTTGGGGTATGTTGTTTCTAGTGATGGCATCTCCATGGACCAAGGTAAAGTAGAAGCTATCAAGTCATGGCCAACTCCCACCACCATCACCGAAGTTAGGAATTTTCATGGCTTAGCATCTTTTTATAGAAGATTCATCAAGGGGTTTAGCACCCTCACGGCTCCGATCACCGAATGCATGAAGAAAGGTTCTTTTGAGTGGACCAAGGCCGCCCATGGTGCCTTTGAGAAACTCAAGTCCAAGCTATGTGAGGCCCCAGTGTTAGCCCTTCCCGACTTCAACAAGCTCTTTGAAGTTGATTGTGATGCGAGTGGAGTTGGCATAGGGGCTGTCCTTATGCAAGGTCTACGCCCCATTGCCTATTTTAGTGAGAAGCTCAATGGTTCAAGGAAGAATTACTCAACATATGACAAAGAGTTCTATGCATTGGTGAGAGCTCTTAATCATTGGTCTCATTACTTAAGACCAAAACAATTTGTGCTCCATTCGGACCATGAGGCTTTGAAGTATTTGAATGGTCAACACAAACTCAATCCAAGGCATGCTAAATGGGTTGAATTCATGCAAAGTTTCTCATTTGTGGCCAAGCATAAGAAGGGGAGTACCAATGTGGTTGCAGATGCTCTTTCAAGGCGGCATTCTCTACTAGCCGTAATGGAAGCAAGGGTCCTTGGCTTCCAATTCATCCGTGATCACTACCAAGAAGATGAGAATTTCAAGCCCTACCTCAATGATCAAGAGGGCAACAAGCATAGCCCTTATACTCTTCAAGAAGGCTTCTTATTCAAAGGCAATAAGCTATGCATTCCAAAGGGTCCAATTCGAAAGCTTCTTGTCAAGGAGGTTCATGGAGGCAGTCTAGCCGGTCATTTTGGGATCAACAAGACCATTGATATGCTCAAAGAGCATTTTTATTGGCCAAGAATGGGAGGTGATGTTCATGAGGTAATCTCCAAGTGTTCTATTTGTCAAAGAGCCAAGAGTCAATTCCACCAAGGGTTGTACACTCCTTTGCCTATCCCCAATGGCCCATGGGAGGATGTGAGCATGGACTTCATAGTTGCTCTTCCAAGGACTCAAAGAGGCAAGGACGCTATTATGATGGTGGTGGACCGTTTCTTAAAGATGGCTCACTTCATTCCGTGTGAGAAGACAGATGATGCATCTCACATAGCTCACCTCTACCTCAAGGAAGTTGTTAAGCTTCATGGCATCCCTAAGAGCATTGTGTCGGATCGGGACACAAAGTTTTTTAGCCACTTTTGGAGGTGTTTATGGAGGCTCCTTGGTACTAAACTCTTGTATAGTACCTCCCACCACCCTCCAACCGACGGTCAAACCGAAGTGACCAACAAGACTCTTGCTACCTTGCTTAGGAGTTTGGTGAGTAAAAGCATCAAGGAGTGGGATCTCAAGCTTCCCCATGCTGAATTTGCATACAATCACACTCCTAGTTTTGCTACGGCCCACTCTCCCTTTGAATCATGCTATGGGATCAACCCTCTAACTCCCCTAGAACTCATACCACTTCCACTTGAGTCTAGAGTGAGCTATGAGGCTGACGAGAGGGCCAAAGAGATGAAGAAGCTTTACCAAGAAATTCGGTCCAAGATTGAGAAGACAAATGAGCTTTATAAGGCTAGAGCAACAAGCACCGCAAGGCCATTACCTTCCAACCCGGGGACTTGGTGTGGATACACTTGCAAAAGGAGAGGTTCCCCTCTAGAAGAAAGAACAAGCTCATGGCCAGGAGTGATGTTCCATTTAAGGTCCTCGAAAGGGTAAACGATAATGCTTACAAGTTAGAGCTACTCGGGGACATGGGTGTATCATCTACATTCAATGTGGGTGATCTTGCACCCTATCTTGAGGATAAAAAAGAAGGTGATGATTTGATGGCAAATCACATTCAAGAAGGGGAGGATGAAGCAAATGTCATGCCTACACAAGTCCAAGAGAACTCACAACTCCTCCTCAATGCTCACAAACTCCATCAAAGGGGACTTGGCCCTTGTACTGATTTGGAACTTCAATTCCAACCTCATCCTAAACCTTTAGGATGTATTGCTCTTCTATTTTGGGAAGGTCAAGGGGCCTTCTAAAGGGTTTAGTCCCTCAAAATGAAGTTAAACCCTCGGAGATAATAAAGAAGCCCTAGAACGGCAAGGTGCATGTTAATGGCAAATTAACCCGGTTTTGTGGGCTTAATTATTCAAGTTTAGAATGGGTTTAAAATGCTGAAAACCCACTTTTTGGGAACCTTCGTATGTCAGCTAAAAGAGCATAAAAAGAGTTCTAGGGTGAGGCATTGGATCATAGGTCAAGTGGAGCCTTTTCCCCCTTGCTGCAATTTCTGCCCCAGCCTGCACATGCTGCACATTTTGCCCCATATCTCCCAACTGGTAGCTCCAAATTGCATTCCACTTGAGCCACGTGAAAGCTAACTCCCTAAGCTTTCTAGGAAGGTCTATTTCATCAGATTTGGTTAAGGAACCTAGGAGATATGGCTGTTGGAAGTTGAGCTTTGTAAACTGAAAAGTGCTGACAAAAGTAAAAGGCACTTTTCCACTTTTGTTTGTTGCTTTTTGGTCCCCTCCCTTACTTTGTAGTCATGAATGGGTCTTTTGCTGCCTTCTTTGGCTTCTAAGAGGCTCTCATATATAAGAGAGGCCTTAGGATGTAAGAGGAGTTAGTTAAAAGGATATACAAAGAAGCAAAAGCTTTCTCTTTCTCTCAAAATCTTAAGTTCTCTTTATCCTTCTCAAAGGTGGTGAGTCTTGAGTGGATTCCTTTATGGAATTGTGGGTGGCTTAGCCTTTAAACAATTCTTGGTGGGTCCTTAGTCTTAATTGGTGGCTTAGCCTTTAAATCAAGTCATATCTTGCTACTAAGAGGAAATTTGCAACTAAACTCAAGCAAACTACATCCGGCCTATTAGCACACACTCCAATGACTTTTTTTGTTTCCCTCTAACATGACCCTTTCCTTTATCATTAGACTGACTTTGAGAACTCCTTGCTAAGTCTTTATTATCATTATTGGCATTTAAGGGAGATTCTCTACTTGCTTGGCTAGTGGAGCCTATTTTTTGATGCACTTCTTGTTGTGTCGCATCTCTAGCAACTTTAACAGTAGCCAATTGGGATTGATTGTGTAACGGTACTGACCTAGTTGAAGGATTTACTTGGGAAGTTCCAACAACAGATGGGGGCTGACAGGGTCGCTTCAATCCTGTAGTTGAGGGATTTACTTGTGAAGTTTCAATAAGAGAAGGGGGCTAACAAGGTGGATTCGATCCTGTAGTAACAAAGGACGGCAAAAAAGGACCAAATCTTATCGTAGATGGGCGAATCAGGGGCTATTTTGCTCCAATTGGGGAAATGGGTGTATGTACAGGCCGTAATGTAGTAATGGAGGCAGTAGGTTAGGGCTGGAGGGATGGCTGAGATGCTAAAAGCAAAAACAATGCACGTATAACAGTGAGACAAATACCAGATTATTAAATTGAAAAAAAGCTAAATCAGTGAAAACCTCTCAAAAATATGTTCTGATTAACTGATAGAGTAAACATACCTGATCCTCCATTTAAAGAATTAGGCCAAACAAGCTGTTGCATAATTGGTTTTGATCCTCCAGTAGATCTAGTTAACTACTGAACTATTTATTTTGAAGGTTTAATAGATGTACTAGGTGGGGGAGGTAGTTGCCCAGATCTTCATGGCACTTCAATTGAAGCTCGAGTTGATGTTGCATAATGAACAGATTTTTTAATAGATGGTTGCAAAGGTAATTGTGATGCTCCACTTGATTGAGTAGGCAATCTAGGGCCGTAATGTATGGGCCATAATGTAGCAATGGAGGTAGTAGGTTGCGGCTGGAGGTATGGCTGAGATGATAAAAGCAAAAACAATGCACGTACAACAGTGAGGCAAATACCAGATTATTAAATTGAAAGAAAGCTAAATCAGTGAAAACCTCTCAAAAATATGTTCTGATTAACTGATAGAGTTAAGATACCTGATCCTCCATTTAAAGAATTAGGTCGAACAAGCTACTGCATAATTGGTTTTGATCCTCTAGTAGATCTAGTCAACTGCTGAACTATTTGTTTTGAGGCTTTAATAGATGTACTAGGTGGGGGAGGTAGTTGCCTAGATCATCGTGGCACTTCAATTGAAGCTCGAGTTGATGTTGCATGATGAACAGATTTTTTAACAGGTGGTTGCAAAGGCAATTGTGATGCTCCACTTGATGGAGTAGGCACTCTACTCAACCCAACTGGTCGCTGCTGCACAATTAGTTTTGAAGCTTCAGCTACCAGGTGCAGGAACTGTCTGTCTAACACGTCTAGGAGCTTCAGCTGATGCTCCAGCCATAGCAGTGGGTGGCCGAAGGGGCTACGTAGGTGGCCGTAGGGCTCCACCAGAAGTCAGGCATAGTACAGGTGGCTGCTGCTGCACTAGCGATTCTAATGCTTTCAAGGAGAAAGTAGGTTGTGTTGGTTGTACTCTTGCAGCACTGGAGCTGGGGTGACCAACTGATTGTGCTGATGTGGATGATTTAGCAGCCAGTACATTGAGTGTTCTTTTGCTCCTGTAACTCATCCTTTATGCCTCACTTTGCACTCAATACCTGACAATAAGAGTTGCAAAGACATTTACCCAGATCAGTGGCATGAGATACATTAGTTGATAAAACAAAATATCAAGTGCCTTATTGGACGCATTTAGTAGCCTCTCATACTTCACTTTTTCTTTATCATCCAATAGACGATTTGCTGATTCGTAAAATTATTCTGAGGAAATTTGGTCACCATAGATGTCAAAAGGTTCAACTCCTTCATCAAGCGGCTCATCAACCACATCATGAAGAATGTCATCCTTACACCTATATATATCAACCCCAAAAGTTGCTTTCAACAAACCATCCATATCATCTCCACTTGTGAAATTTGACGGGTCAATATTTATTTCTCGACTTGTGCTTCCTTTATATTTTACATGATCAAGAACGTCCCCTTTACCATGAAAAATAAAATGTTTATACTCCTTATGGAAACCTTTGAATAAAATATGTTGCTACACTTCTTCTATAGGTAACCATTTATCCACTTTGCATCTCCTACATGGATATCGAATTTTTCCTTCTACGAGATTTTTCTTAGCAAGCTTAATAAATTTGACGGCACCATTAAGATAATCAGGATGATTATTTGGTAATTCAATCCAACTTGAGTCCATGTCTACAAACATAAAAATAATTTAGTACAATATCTTATATGCTTCATTTTATGATAATAAAACAAATATTATGTAAAGAGCAGCCCTTAAAATTCAAGGACAATCAGGTTACACAAGAAGGGCTAATAAGAGCCTGATAACAGGAAAACAAAATCACTAAAATCTGAAGTGAATGTTTAAAAAATCCATATTTAGCTTAGAAGTGAACAAACAAAGTTTTCGCTATGGACTCATCAATCAAATCAACTGTCAAGTTAAAACAAAGATCAAAGCAAACACTGACCTAATAGGAAACTTTTTATGTTAACTTACACATGTTGAAAATGCAGAGCTAATAATCAAGAAAAAAAGAGCAACCTGGGTAAAGAAGGGAAACACAAAAAGCAACAAACTATAATTGCTGACATCAAAGGTAAACGATAAGGCCTTTTATAAGATCGTTTCACTAGCTCTGATAAAACAAATGGCTTAGCTCAAAATGCAAACCTTAACTAAGAGTGAATCACAAAAATGAGGAGAAATAAGCATCATCATTCATCACCTATTAGATGCTCACCAAGAATAGCTCGAGAGAAGAATTAGGGTTCCAATGAGCAAGATAATCCCTCTAAGAGCACAGGTACAATAAACTGCTTTAAACATAAATGATTAGAGATGAATTTTCAGCCTCCACTTGCATTCTTCCATCCATAAATAGAATGACCAACCTAAGGTACACTGCACCACAAAGAAATCCACCAATGCTCCTACTTATAAATCAACAAAAAGGCAAAAGAGAGTAGATACCCACTGAGCAGTAGCTCGACACCAGAGTTTGGGGTGGGGGGTACTAAGAGCAATGTCAGGGCTTTAAAGAGAAATGTCGACATCCATTCTTTCATCTGTATATATTCTCACCAACCAGAGATATAGTATACCATGGATACATCCACCAATGCCCCAACTTACAGATATGACAAAAAAGTTCAGATATTCACTGAGCTGTAATACAAAACCAGAGGGAAAAAAAACCCAGTAAATTGAACCAATGCTTGAATGGAAGATTAAGTTTAACAGTATCGCAACAACCTTAAGCACACTTCTTGATCAACATAATTGAAATCCATAAGAACAAATCCCCTGGTGGGAATGAGGCAAACTTTGTTTTAAGACCTCCCATAAATTGTTAGCTCATATAACCAATTCACCAACCCAAAGAACTCTGCTTTTATGTGCACGCCAACCCGTAACTCGTTATGATCCAGTTGAAAGTGGATTGGAAAGGGAAACAGAATTGCTGAAATAATATATCACCTAAGTGATACTCTGGCTATGGGCCCATGTAACCTAGGAATCTCTGGCCCTAGCACACCACCTAATGACCAACAATATTGGATTAGGTCAATCTAAAATCACAGCAAATATCTAATATCGATTCCCTTACACTTTAGCTGGCTAGAAAAATAAATAAAGGATCTAACCGTAGAATAGAGGACATCGGCATAATGCATTAAACAAATCCATAAGAGAGAAACACAAACTAAAGCCCTCACTGGAAACACTTTGTCCCACCAACTCTTTGCTGCCTGCAACCTGTGCCAACTGAACAACATGTAGTCAAAATCCCTCCATCAAAAGTAGGTGTCTCCCAAACACGAACATCGGTCAAGCTCTGAGGATTCTTACCAATGATAAAACAGTGATAGAAGTGAAACCTGAAACATGTTTAGGTTACAAATGTAGAGAGAAACCCCAAAACAACATGGGAACTTCTTTCCCACACATTATCTGCTCCAACAGTTCAATCAAATTGAAGCTAAGATCGAAGAAACTACGACCAACACATATCAAACAATGAAGTTGAAAATCATCAGCCACTAACCCATCAAACAATAGTAAAACTTGAAAGATAAAGTCATAAACCATTCATAACAAAAGGACTTGGAGTACTCTGTTCTTGCCTACCAGTCACACATAACATTTCCCCTCCCCCATCCCCAGGATCAAAAAGGAAAATGAAAACCCTCTTCACTGCCTTCCTTCAAAACCAATACAACATCAAAGCCATGAAAATGCCAAGCTGCTCAAATGGTAACTTCAGAAGAACATAAGTAACTTGTGTAGAAGGAAACATACACAGACTGAGCAAAGAAATACCTACTGACCTTGTGTCAGCATCAGTCTTAGTGGGCTTCAATTTCTTCACTGAGGCAGGGTATGAACATTCTCCTGGAACCCCAATAGCCCATCAGCCGTCCCCTTGTTACCATCTAAATTGTAGAAAAGAACACATAATCAACATCAAAAACCGTTCCATAAACCCATAATTTCAAAAAAAAAAAAGCCAAAAACCTCAACAAATTCATAGGCACGAGTTGAAGTTAAGCGAATTACCGGCCCAATTTCCATGAGAGATTGCGACTCACAGTTCTGCTCGAAATTGATCGAGACTAACAATTCTGTACATAATTGATCGAGATTTGGAGTTAGGGTTCTGGATTTTGGGCGAATGCAAATTGATCTGGAGCTAATTAAGGTTCGTGCATGGATTTCGATCTGTTCTGAAGCTAGAGCTTTTAAACAAATTGTTGTGTTTATTTTCAATATGTTCAATCTGGAGCTAGGGTTCGTGCGTGTGGGCGGTTGAGAAATCTGGAGCTAGGATTTTGGACAAGTTCTTGTTTCTTTTTTTCATTTGGCGGACTCAATAAAATTTGGGCGCAGGGTCAATTATCTCGACCCTTTTAATGGCCGCGGTAGTTTTGACCATAAAAAGTGTCGAAATTTCTCAATTCCAGAAAAATTAGTATCGACACAAACGATATGGGTCAGTATGTAAGGGTCGAAATTTGGGCCACTTTCTAGTAGTGTGCCTATGCGTCATTCCAATGCCAATTCCAACACATAGCCTAACTTTGTCATAACATCTCACATACCAAATGGGCTCACAAATTGGTAAATAATAGGTTGATGGAAAGTTGGTTGAGTCTACTTCTGGGATATAAAATAGTTTTCCGATATATCTTTGCATTTCAATTTCCTAAATGGCAAAACCCTGTTAACGAAGTGCAGGTTCAAGCGCCGATATTTGATGAGTTTTGACCATTTTTTAGTTTTTGTCTAAACTTCCCTAATCGATGCAAGTTTTATGTCTACTTTAGTACATATGCTTAAATTTAGCATTGTGTGACATGTGAGAGAGAAATGACTAAGATTTATTGGATTGTGCATAAAAGTGCAATTTAGGAGTAATATGAATGGTTGCTTAATTGTGATAGTTGTATTTTTGGATTCACTTACATGGGATAATTTTTCATTCATCATGGAAGAGACTCTGAGTGGTGGTGTTTAGGCTCAAAGAATGTTTATATATACCTTATTTCACCTAAATTTCATCTCATAATAGTTGCCAAATTAAGTTACTTATTGGCGTTGCCTTAATTGTGTAGATAACAAAGATAATTGCGTAAATGGTGGATATAGGTCCAAAACATGCTAAAAGTCAAGCATGAGAACCCGAAGTAACCAAAAGGACAACCTGAGACATCCTTGAAGGACGGTCATGTTAGCCCGTTACAAAAACTATAGAAGGAACAAGGAATAAGAGCAATGGGGTGGCACGGGCAGCCCATGCAATCTAAACCCTACTCATGCACTATGATCCTTGCTTAATTCTAGAGAGGTTGCATGATCACCCCTGCCACATGGCACAACCATGTTAAACTCGCATTCTCAGGCCTCTATGAATTCCATTATCCCCATTTGTCAAATCGAGTAGGTTTTAAACAGGATTTAGGGTAAATTAGAGGTAGTTTTAGATTTTTCTCTTTTATGTAGCCTCCCTAAACTCATTTAATTCAATCAAGTTCAAAATTTCATTATCTTGCTTGTTTTCTCTCTCTAATTTCTTGCTTACTCTTGTTCTTCCATTTCTCTTTCATTTAAGTTATGCTCTATTTTTATTTGCCTATTCGATGTTTAAAATTGCAATATTTAACTTGGCTGGTGTTTAAAGTTCATACTCTTCACCCTAAGTCACTCTTTCTTCCCTTTTTGCTTTGATTCTCTAACTTTCATCTCTTTTAATGACATTTTCTATGCTTTCTTCCCTTCTCTTTGGTGAGGGTTTGAAAACTTTAAAAGTTGTTGAGCTTCTTTGATTCTAGGTTAGTTCATAGTTGTTTAAGGCAGATTAATTGCAAATAAGTGAAATTTCATACAAATCTTCCCCTTGCTCTAATTTTGGCTATTCAAACCTTAATTTTGGATTTAGGTGCTCTTTCTCTAGTTAGTTTAGTATTTGGGAAGGTTAATTTGATTTTTAGTTGTTAACATATATTTAGATTCATGTTTTCTTAATTTCATTAATTGTGAGTTTTGTTTTGTTGACTATAATTAGTGTTATAATTTAATTAGCTTAGGTAATTATGATTAGTGTAGGAATAGTGTCAGATTAATTCATTTAATCTTCTTTTAGTAATTTGTTCCTCTCATTAATGTAGATATGTCCTAGATTCAACAAGTGAGTTGATCTCAACACCGTTCTAGAGGACGAAAAATTTCCACCAGTACTCCCTAAACATTACTCAACAAATCGGAACTGTTATCGGGATAGGGGCGTAAAATTAGTCCACTTAGTGCTTGTATAGCTTTTTCTTGTTTAATTATGTGAGTTTAGTGTGTTGGATTAGTGTTTGTATTTGAAAACTTAAAAATGCAAAAAACATTTGAAATTTAAAAAAGATGGCAATATTTCGTTTCTTACAATAGAAGCTTGAATTATTTTGAAGATATCTTGCTCAATTTACATGGTTATCTTGCTCATTGTACTCAACATAGCTATGTGTATGAGAGATGGGAAATTTTGAATATTGTGAAGGAACATGTAAATGGTGATGCCCGTGCTTATCTAGAACTTGCGGGTTTCTTGCTAAAAGTGTTGATAAAGATGGTGATTTACTTGAGTGAATATCTTGGGATACATGTGATACCCACCTCTTCCCTTTCATGTGAAATCTCCTAGTGGGAATTATGTTGTGGATTCTTCCACCACTTCCCCTCAATTCCCTAAGTATGCTCCCCTTCTATGTGATACTTGCCAATCATTTGACCATGAAACCAACTCTTATCCTGATATTGCTTCTATAATCTCTATACTTTATCAAAGAATGGAAAACCTAAGAGATTTAAAGGAGAACATGAATAATACATTCACACACCAATCCTCAGATTTTATTAACTAGTATGAGGATTGCGTGGTGTATGTTTTGCATTAGATCGATCCTAGGGTAGGCTTTCCCTACACGAGGTTTGTCCCTTGGGTGACTTTGACTTTTCTCCTCCCATGAGTTTGGACCTTCATATTGAGACCCCTTTACATGACTTCAAGGGAGAGGATGATTTCTCCTCACCTTCTTTTGTACATGCATTCCTTGAAACTAGAGTTGAAAAAAGTTGATTCGACACGATCACTGATCCAAATCCGATAAGAAGTTAAGCGGGTTTGGGTATAAAGTTTGAACCCATTTAGTTAAATAGGTCAATACGGTAAATATGTTTAACTAATTGGGTTAGGTTCATGTTGCGAATCTCGACACGAAAAAAGACCTATTTGACCTGTTTAAGGAAACGGATTAAATAAGTGAACCCATTTGCTATTTATTACCACTTACCGTTTATCATTTACATTTTTGGTGGGAATTAAGCTTTATGGTCTCTTTTATGGACTTATTGGTTATTGACTTACTGGTTATATTATCAAAAATTTCAAACAATTTGAACTTTATTTGCTGTTGTTTAAAACTTGACTTGGAGTTGGTTTGTGACTTAAGTAGTTCGTTCTTATTTGGACTTTCTAAGCTATAAAGTTATTTTATTGCTGGCTGTTTTGCTGGAATAGGCTCTGAATATACTGGAGCCTATAAGTTAGCTGCTAGTTTGGTGTACTTTTAAAAGCAGTTATGCCTTAAGAGGTTGTAAAATATGTAATTTGTTTGATAAATTATTTTTGGGATGAAATTTATGTTGCAATTAAACAGGCTGGTGGGTAAAATGGGTAACCCAAACCTAACCCGTTTTACCTATTTAGGTAAATGAGCTAGGTTTAGGTCAACCCGTTTAAATTTTATGCGGTTTGGGTTGAACTTTTTCAACTTGTTTATTAAATGGGTTGGGTTCAGTTCGGGGGTATTCAACCCATTTATGTTTCACACGAACACGAACCTAATCGGACACGATACAGTACCCAGCTCTACTTGAAACTAGCTTGACCTTGTACTCTCCCAAGGATGTCTCAACCATTCCCCACCTTATACATGAATGGTATGATTGTAACTATGATAAGGAGTATATACTTGAGGAAGATCCCATAGAGGATTCATGTGAAGATTGAGGATATGATTGAGGAGTTATGTGAGCAGATTATGCATAAAGGGTGCCCTCCTTATCTTAAACTTATTGAACATGTGCCCCTAATCCCTTTAACATAGTCCTCATTTCTCTTACTTTTCCCCCTACCTCCCATTCCCTAAGTATAATTTTTCTACACAGTTTGACTACTATGTGATGAATGATGTTCATGAGAATTCAAGTCCTGTAGAAAACTTGTTTTATATGCCTGAGAGGAATGTGCCCGATGTTATTTGGTCCCTACGCACATCTGGAGGTTACAATCCCTTCCTCGATCATTTAGAGAACTTGCTGAGAAAAATTATGCAGACCACCTTCTTTGATCATTCTTTTGATTTATCCAAGACATATGATAAATTCATGAGAACACTACCTATTATTGATGTGGCTTTATAGGTGTTCTCTTACAGTCACTCTTTTGATATGCATGCATTAGTATATGATAAGCTCTAGAGAGCTTTGACGGCATCAAAGTGGAGTGACTCGATCTTAAACATAGATGAGTGGTTGATGCCCCCAAACCTCACTTGATACCATCTTAGTAAGGCTTGGGTAGATTTGGCACTCAACTTGGTATGATCATTCTTCTTTTTTCTCTTTTATTATCTTTCTCTTGTATACATAGTTTGTAGACATTAGGATTGTAATTTTATAGGTGATCAATTCTAAGGTGAAACTTGGGTGTTGTTGTCGAGACAAGAGATGGGTTTAACCACCATTGTTTATTTATTGTAATCAATTTTATGTATGGTTCTTAGTGGGGTAATTTGTTTTATGAATATATATTAATATTGTTTGGTGTTGTGTTTTGTTGGTGTTGTCGAGGGTTTATATATATTTATTGAATTTGTGTTGGTATCCTATTATGTTGGTTATATGATTGGTTTTTGGTACCTTGGTTACCACAATGAGGACATTATGGAGTTTTAGTGTGGGAGCGAGGTGTCTACTTGTATAATTTTTTTTACAAATTTTTAAAAATCAAAGAACATTTTCACTTTGCAATGCAGACTTGTGTCCCTTTTTAGGTAATTGAGATCACAAGTAGCTTGGTTGTTGAGCTACATGTAACTAGAGTGTACATGATAAGATGCATAGTCTAGGGTGTAGTTTCAATTTTCCATAATAAAACCCATCTCATATGTGCGATTTTGTACTTACCTTGCTCGTTTAACCATCAACGCTAGTGTTTAATTGCTAAGTCAGCATGTGAACTTTTTATTTGCCTACTCGCATTCAAAGCTGATATCCTACTGAAAAAAACAGACCAAAAAAAAATCTCAAAAAGAGTTGAAAACCGAATACCTATATTCAAAGCCATCACATTATTCCATATCTTTAATTAGTTTTTGAATATATTCTATCATACTTGATTATATCTCTATTCAGACAATGAAATAAGTGTTTTTGTACATATTAGCAATACCTCTTGGACAAGGGAAGGGCTGAATGTGAGTCTAATGAATCAAGTGGGTTTGGTTGTGTGTGTTTTAACCTTAATGATTAATTGACCCTTGAAGAAATGACTAAAGAAATAAAATAGGCAAATGAGCAAGCATCATGTCAAAATTAGCAAGTAAGTTACTAGGGATTGATACACCTTGCACGAAAGACCAATATGTACACATCATTGAATGAGGTTTTGTGGGGTGAAAAATGGGAACCGGAGTGCATCTTTTGGTGTAGACATCCCTTTATTTCACGTCCTATTGTATATAATTTGGTGACTTGGTTACAATGGTGATTTTTTGCATGGATTGTGTACATAAACTACTCAACGCTTGTATATATCCCATGTTTACAAAATTCAAGAAGAGTTTCCGTATTTTTAAAAGATTTTGTGGATAAATGTTCTGCGAACTCTCATAAGTTCTCACTCGTCTGCTTAGGGGAACCAAGGGGTTTAAAGAACTTGTTATATATGCTAAATACAAGTGTAATTCCCACAAAAATGGGTCTAATAGGTTTGTTTTGTTTACTTGAGGATGAGAGAAGTCTTTGTGTGGGGGTGTTTGTTTGAGCTCAAAATGTGTTTGTTTTTATACCTTATTTCACCTAGATTTTAGCTCATAATAATTTTTTTAGATAGAGTTAGCTCATAATAATTGTTAAATTATGTTGGTTATTAGTGTTTTCTTGATTTTGTAGGTACTAAAGAGAATTTCTCAAATGGTGGATAATGGTGCAAAACATGCCAAAAACTTAAGCATAATAACCTGGCATAACCTAGAAGGATAACCTACGATATCTTGAAGCATGATTGGGTTAATCCATCACAAAACTAGAACTCATTGGTTTTGTAACTTCCTTAAAATTTGAATTTAATTTCTTTAGATAATTTGTTGGACTTGTATTGATCCACAAGCCCCGGTTTTACAACTAATTTCCCTCAATTTGGATATTTAAAGGCCTACTCCCCTATTGTAATTCTTGGATTCGGGCAACTGATGGATTGAATGGCAAAGGACCTTTCTCTTTAAAAAACTTCTTAATCTTTAGCTCTTCTTTTGAGTGGTGATTAATAGTAATCTCTTTAGAATTTCTCCTTGGTGGATTGAGTTCTTTAGAGCAGTAATTTGGTGAGGTTTTTATATCTTTTGGCATGTTATTCTCAGGCTTCAGTCTTGTACTTTCATTGATTGCTTGGGATTTATTCCAAGAAGGAACCAGTGTTTGTATTCTTTGTTGATAGTTTGACTTGAGATCTTAAGCATTGAATCCTTCATGATGAAGCGTGCACCTTTGTTTTGATCTTGTGCATTAAAAGCTTTTTTTTTTTAGTTTTTGATTTTCTCTCTCTTTCATTTTGTTTTCAACCTAACAAAAAGATTCGACACTGAATAAAACTTAATTTGCTGTTACTAGGCTCCTGTACTCTAAAGGCTAAGTGCTAAAAGTCATTCTTTTGACACTTTGATCGGGCTTCAGATCAGGAGTCAATAACCTGAGTGACGAGACGGCAATGGTTGGATCTTACAAGTCTTGTAAGGTTCTCCGTGATAAAAGGATATTTGGGGTGTTTGGAATCAGAGGGCAGTTCAATCCACTTGAAGGTACCCATTGGAGGCGCACCCAAAATAGACGATTTAACGTACTAGATACTGTAGCCTAGTTCCCACCCTTTCCAATGGTATTGTAGGAAGGAACCCAATTTATGGCATTTTAAATGGTGCTAAATTAGTAGAGCTTGAGGGACTCTAATAGAGTAAGGAATCGATCTTCAACATTTTGACTTATACTCTCTGAAATTAGAACATGCCACTACCTAAATCCGTTCTCTCATCAAAACTACTAGCAATTACTCATCGACATAGTAATAGATTCACAGTTTCATTTGCCATAGACCAATAAGAACTTTGACCCAAAGCCTCGACATAAATGAGACACATCAAGCATGTTTTTAGCTATTAAATAGAGTAAAAAAACATTACATGTGAGGAACTATCAAGGCTCAAAAGAGAAGTCACTAATTGAAGGCTTATGGATCATTCCCATAAGCTTGAATATATATCTTGGATAAGCGCATACAGCTTTATAGGAGTAGTTGAACTGAAACTTAAATGCAATTAAAGTCTTTCACTCAAATTAAGGATTCTAGAAACATACCGATGCTTTAAAAATGAAAAATTGATAAGTTATACTGAACAATAGCTAACAAGCGTACAAAATGAAGGCAACTTGCAGGATTATGTCCAACCCAAAATTATGTTTATTAGTTTTGTTATTTGTTTTCGCAAAAACAGGAAAAAAGGAAAAAAGGAAAAGAAATAAAATGAACAAAGAAGAACAAAAGGAAAAAAGAAAAAGAAAAAGATGAAATGTTTTTTATGTGAAGAGTATGTTTCACTTTGATTGGAAACTAATGTCTATGGCAAGGATCTATGAGTGCAAATGATTTCAAGGAATAAATATTTAAGTCAATATTTGCTTGGCGTGCAATGTGCTGATGTTGATTTTTCACATGGTTTCAGAAAGTGACTGGGAGGATTTCTTAGGTTGTGGGAAAGGCTTAGCACTATAAATAGGGCTCTTAGAGCTTGGTCGAAGGTCATCTTTAGAATGTGAAAGCCTTATGATGTGAGAGATGGTGTAGGACTAGCTATCGGTGAGATATACTCGGACACTCCAAATCCCAAGCAAAGGGAAAGTGTTGAGTGGGAAATGCATATTCGTGATGGTGAGGGCAAGTATCAAGCATAAGTTAGTTTGAAAGAGGCATAGTATTTTGAGTCTATCTAGTTCTAATTTATGCTTTATCATATAGTAAATTCATCAATTGTTGGAGCTCGTAGTTTTTCTCCTCAATATGGAGAGGTTTTTCACGTTAAATTGTGTGGTATTCCTTCTCTTGATGTGTATATGTGTATAGTCTAACTTTTTATACTACGCTTCTACTCCTAACAAGAGGTAGTTTTAATCCCAAAGCAACCTTTTGCATTGTTACTATCAAATAGAAGAATAATCAGCACAAAAAAGGAAATAGGCGAGCAAAATCAAGCAAGTAGTTTTGATTTCATAGAAATGGATTAAAAAAAATGACGCCTACTTTGATGGATTTGGAAGACATAATTCAACACCATGGTCAATCACTATCCAGTTCAAGTCCACAGGACACTAACAAAGCCTCTCTCTTTTTGTTCCCGCAATTCTTAAATGGAATTTATTATTTCAAAATTTTGAAGTGTGTGGGAAATGTAGGAAGTTAATCAAAAAATTTTGCGGCTTTGAAAATGTTGCAAGTGGGGAACAAAAGAGTGGAACTCTTGTCCCAAATAAGAAGAATAAAGAGAGAAAAAGCTGCTTTCATACTATTATCTTCCAAGACCTTTGGAACAAATTTGGTCTAAAGTGTGCATGGGCTAGGGAAGACACATGCGCATGCACATTAGCTTGAGATGGCATATAACACGGTGTGGTGTGGGGCGGTGTGCTGATTTATAGTATCTTTTCTTACAAAATTGGTTTAAATATTTGAGACTACTAAACTAATTTTGTAAATTATTTTCTTAACTAGTGAGACTTATTTTTTATTTATTACCTTGTATTTCTACAACATAATTTTAGCCTTTTTCTAACTCCTTTCAACTTTGTGCACTCTAAAGTAACTTTATAAATCATCTCTTACAATTAATTCTCTCAAAAATTTTAGGCATTCAATTGTTCCTATTTCTATTCGACTTTCGTCTAGTACATGAGGATAGTCAGGGATGTATGGCCTGGAGGCCAACCACTGATGAGTAGCAATTACATTAGTGGTTGGGCCCAATTGATATGTAAGCCAGTGGTTCGCACCAAGCTACAACAATCTCCAAAGAAGCTCTTTTTAATTTTCTGCTTCAGCTATATTTAAGTAACTTCTTTTGTCTGATTGTTGAGCATTTCCCGGTAATTTATTTTCAGATGCAAAAAATGGGGGAAAAAAGACTAGTTGACACAAAAAAATGCTATCTCATTAATGTCTGCTTATGTTGGATTTACGTTGCATTTGGTAGATGGGTTAAGTTCATTAAAAAATTCTGGAGTAGTGTGAATAAAATATGGTAGAACCTGTTTTCTTTGTAAAATTGTGCTCGTCTTTTTGCCTCATGCTTTATGCCTATCGATTTCTCTATAGCCTCTGAAAAAGAAGTTCATAACGGAAAGCCTAGTCCACCCCTAATTTGATCCATTGCCTACCTTAGAGTCATGGTTCAATTCCAGTCAGAATGGAAACCCAAAAAAAAAAAAAACGATAATAACATAGATAAGTATAATTATTATTTTAATTAAAATTAAAAAATTAGATTGTTATAGAGATTCAACATAATCATTTCACCAAAAATGTAATCACATGAGTTGGCATTTGAATATTTGGTGTTGTTCTTATTGATTTTATTAAGGATATAAATTATTTATTTCAAATCATTTTATGGCTATTTTATTGAAATAGTATTACAGATAATTTGTATATAATGTTGGTTTATGAGAATTGAGTTGAGTAATGAAAGGGTATTAATGTGTTACTTCTCAAATGAGACAGTAGCTATATAACATGCCTTTAAATTATGCCATATAATGATTAGGCAGTATTATGATTAAGAGCGCTAATGTAAAAGCTGTAAACACAAATTTCAAATCTAAAATAGAATAAGATAGAAAATGTGAACAAATTTAATTTGTACTAATTTTTAGGAGAAATGGGTGTGATATTTGTATATTTGTTACCAAATGAACGAATAAAGTAGATCCACTTATTTCATATTTGGTTAATAACTTGAAAGAGAGTTAGCTTTGCTTGAATCTCGATCAAGCTAACCGATTTGGCTTTTATTGATGAATTTGATCCGAGGTTCTTAAATAAGGGCCTAGAAGGCTTAGGGGATGTCCGGTTAGCAAAAAAAGCGATGGAAATTTGAATTCTGACATTTTAAGCTTCACCCTCTAGTGTTTGGTGAAAATTCTAAGGAACAGAACTTGATATTTGAGGTATCAATTTCCTCCCTCAATCCCTAGAACTTGAACCCTCTCCTTGTGGAGGGGTATAAAGTTCCAAACTGCCAAGGGAACATTAGAACCCAGTAACCAAACCCTAGTTGGAGAGAGAGAGAGAGAGAGAGAGAGAGAGAGAGAGGTGTAGCTATTCACCGGAAGAAGGATGCTGACAAATGTAGTCGTTTACTGTGAGCTTTGGTCGGCACTGCCATCTTTCTTGTTCCTTTTTTAGTCTAGCTTTCATGGTTGTTCCAAATCTATTCTTGGGGTTTTGGTTTTGAAGTATGGTGACTGTTGCTTCTGAAATATGTTTCAAATCCAGAAAAAACCACTAAAAAACACTTTGTCAGTGCCGATAACCACCATTGCCACTCCCAACTCTCTCTCTCTCTACCTCTGTTTCCAACATCCTCTATATGCCGTAGAAGAATAACTTGGCTAGGGTGGCTTCAAGTTGGTAACGAGATGGCCAAAAATGAAGATTTTGGTCAGCGTGATTCTTCTTGCTGCAAGGTGACCAAAGACAGAGCTTGCCAATGTCGCTTAGTGACAATTTGAGAGAAGGGTCTTGGTCCTTTTAGATGCTGATGTGAGAAACAAGACACATTTTCTTCTTGTCCCTTTGCTAATCAAATCTTTTTTAGTGTTTCTATTCAACATGATATATTGTGATCGTAAAGTAAACTGTGGTTGATACAAATTATTTTTTATTATTTGGTATTGGACTCATTAACCAAATCAATATTTATATTGCTATAAGTTATTTCATGATTATGAAAACTAATTTTAATGAAAATATGATGGTAAAAAATTCAGACGAAACACAAAGTTAAAACAATAATAATCAAAGAAGATAATTTATGATTGCATATAACATTTTAAAAATAAAACAGTTTTGATTTGATTCCATACGTACCAGCCAAACAGCAAAGAATGAAGCCTAATTTCATTCCAATTTTCATCAAACAATTGAGTTCAGGATTTAAGTTCCATATTCAAACCCCTAGAGTTCAAGTCTGATTTCATTCCATCCCTATTTTTCTCACCAAACTGACCCTGATCTTAATCAAAAAAGTGTTCGAGCTCCCAAAGACTCCACATACTTAAAGTGCTTGCATTTTTATGAATTTCTAGAATATGTATAGAAGTAGATGAAAAACACTGAAGTGATTCTTGATTTACAAATGCAGAGGTCCTGATTAAGAATTCTTGCAAACTTTGATCCTTGCCACTTGACGGTAGAGGTCATCTATAATCTGAGCTTTTGGAACTTGAAAAGGTTGAATAGTGAGCTCTCTAGAAATGAGGGGAACCTCCACCTATTTGGAAGCTCCATGAACCAGGGTTTTTATTAGACTTTGGGTCTAGGCCCACATTTTAGTAATTATTTTCTAATCATAAATAATTATTATTTTTGCGTAATTAATGATGGTAAAATTATACTCCACTAAAATTCTATTTGATGGATCCACCAAAGACAATTTGATATGTCACAGTTCGTGAATGACCAAATAAAAGTTACTTTATTATACATATAGTGTTATATGATTTGTTAGCAAATTTTGCCTTGTACAAAAGGGAAAATCAAATAACTAGCATTTAATATTTAGCCAAATTTGTTTTTATTATTTTACCTGGTTTTTTTGAGTTCGGCTTATTTTAGATTTAGGCCAAGAAAAGCATGTTCAAAACATAAAATTTTCATACGAGTTTGTGTCCGGTCATTTTTTGCCGAGTCTGCCCAGCCCCAAAAATTTAGGGAATCCTTGTATAAGGATTGAGTGTTTAGGGTTTTTCATGTCAAAGTCTTAACAATTTTTCTGTGGCAAGGTTGGATTAAATGGTTATTACTAATAAAGAGAGGCATGTACACACAAATTTCAAGTCTAAATAAGTAGGACAAGAAAATTAAGAAACAAATTGTATTTTGAATTGATGTTGTAGGCATGGGTACTATCTTTTTTTATATTTGTTAGAAAATGAAACAATTAAAAAGATTCTCTAATTTGATCTCTAATTTGATCTCTAAGAGGCTTAATTGCGGTCAAGAAAGTAGTTGATTCCTTTAGTGAGCAGATGGCACAAACTTTTATTCGTGCATACTGCCTTCCTCTATAGAAATTAAGCTCCTTCTTCAGAATGCAATCTAAGGTAATGAACCCCAAATTGATCATTGATCTAGAGATGTAAAAGGTTGAAATCCTTGATTCTTGCAAACTTTTATCTTTGACGTTGATAGTTGGACGTTTGTACGCATTCTAAGTTTCTGAAACTTACAGATATTGAATGTTGAACGTAGTTTGCTAGGTTAATCGATGCGAGAGCAAGATTTCTTAATCTTGATTGATGAACTAGATTATAAAGAACACTAGAGTAATCTTCAATTTAGAAATGTAATAGATGTTGAACTAGTAGACTTTGATCTTTGTCGCTTGATAGCTGTAGGTCTCTTGTAGCCCGAGCTTTTGGACCTTGCAAATGCCAAATGATGTGCCCATAAGAATGGGGGAGAGGACTCAAGCCCCCATTAGTAATTATCTATTCATTATGAATAAAGAAATAATTACTATTTTCTGCACTATCAATCATAGGTGACAATCTCTAATTAGTCGAAACTTAATTCCATTTAAATTTGATTTAGCGAACTGGTTAAAGTCATTTGACACATGGCGACTGCTAATTGATCAAATAAAAATTTTTTTTTTACATTGAGTTTCTACCACTTGTCAACAATTCTTTTGCCTCTTAAGGGGCCCTAGGCCACTTGATTTTAACGAAGAAATATTACCATTTTGACTAATTTTTCTTAGATGTTGAAGGATCTCACTTGCTCACAAATGAGGCAAATGAAATCCTTGCACTAAAACCATTACGTATTTAATTACTATTAAAATTTATACGCATAATATACTTAAAAGTTTATATTTAATATGTACATAGATGTAGACCTGTCAAAAATTGACCCGACCCGAAAACCCGACCCGAACCCGCCCGAAAATTTTGGGTTTTGAACACGATTTTCTCGATCCGAACCCGAAATAAACCGAACCCGAAAAACCCGCAAATTAGCGGGTCAAACCCGACCCGAATCCAAACCCGCCCGCTTGACCTGAACATTATATCCTTAGTTCTTTATTTTTCTTTAATTTATCTCTTTTAACAATAATGGTTAGTCACTTTTATTGAGTATTTTAAAAAGACATTATATAACTATTGCATCTATTTACAAATTAAACAATAATAACCTTATTTTTTCTTCTCCATTCTTTGAAAATAAAACTGTACACAACTTTTAAATGGCAAAACATTAAAAATAGGTATGAAATTGCAGGGAGTAACTATCTAATCTTTTTTAAAAAGTTAATTTAAAAGAACACAAGCATTAAAGATGCGAAAGTCATACCAT
>JAKOGI010000141.1:342500-402500 GCA_029747015.1 Carnegiea gigantea
AACAAAATATATGTACATATTAATTAAAATCCTGTGCCTGCTAGGAGGGTCTTGTTTGGAGTATGATCTTTTATTGTTAATTCTTTTCTGTAGCAATTTTAATCTGTTAAAAGTGCGTACATTTTATAAATTCATTGTTTTAAACGTAAGTGATAAATGAATTTTGAAAAGGTTAACCACAATATCTAATACTTTCCTCGCACTATGAACATTTTGTAAAAGTATCAGAACCTTTAAATGTTATCTAACAATTGAATGTAGCAGTTATTCAATTGATTTTACTTTAATTTATCGAATACATCTTTATCTAATAGAATAAGGCAGAAATTTGATGTATGTGTATCTATGTAGTATGTAAATGTACAAAAAATATATCTAGCATTGAATTAAGGGATAATGCATGCATTTTATAATTTGTGATAGAGTAGCTCACTTGTGATATATCGTGTTATGGGTAAACAAGATGTGTTGAGCAGAGGTTATGGGTAAACAATATATGCAGTAATCATATAAATAATCTATTCATATGTGTTGGGCAGAGGTTTACATGCGTTGCTGTTGTCCTAGCGAATTGTGATATATCTACATATGCATTATCTCGGTTTTGGTTTGGAGTATGATCTTTTATTGTTAATTCTTTTCTATAGCAATTTTAATCTGTTAAAAGTGCGTACATTTGATAAATTCATTGTTTTAAACGTAAGTGATAAATGAATTTTGAAAAGGTTAACCATAATATCTAATATTTTCCTCGCACTATGAACATTTTGTAAAAGTATCAGAACCTTTAAATGTTATCTAATAGTTGAATATAGTAGTTATTCAGTTTATTTTATTTTAATTTATCGAATACATCTTTGTCTAATAGTATAATGCAGAAATTTGATGTATGTGTTCCTGTTAGTAGCATGTAAATGTACAAAAAATATATATAGCATTGAATTAAGGGATAATGCATGCATTTTATAATTTGTGACAGAGTGGCTCACTTGTGATATATCTTGTTATGGGTAAACAATATGTGTTGGGCAGAGGTTATGGGTAAACAATATGTGCAGTAATCATATAAATAATCTATTCATATGTGTTGGGCAGAGGTTTACATGTGTTGCTGTTGTCCTAGCGAATTGTGATATATCTATATGTGCATTATCTCGGTTTTGGGCAGTATGTATATATGTATGTATGTATAATTTACTTGTCTGTTGCTCTTGGTTTGTGTGATCTGGTTGTTGTCTTGTGAGTATGGATGATTAAATATTTGAGGTGTAATTTGTTGGGCTTGTATGACACATCTGATAAACCTAAAATAACTTTATTCCCACTATCCCCCACGCTCTCTTTCACCCTCATCCAAAGGTGTAGTAATCAATAATTCGTATTGGGCAATAATTATGATGGTAAAGGAGTGTTTGTAACCAAAGTCATTCATTTTTGGTTCTTAATATTCTTGAGTATGCTTCATATTATGTTTTACAATGTGATGGATTCTGGCACTTGTAATTGTATAGGCTTGCATGATTCAGATTCATTTATGCACTTATTTAAAACTCCTATGTATGTGATATCTCTATGACCAAGTGATGTAATCCGGTCATCCACCACCTTCGCATATCCCCCTAGGAAATAGAACACCACCAAGCGGTGCCTCCCACACAGCCAACGCCCCACTAAGGCAGAGGCGCGTTGGTGTATGCGCATTCGTTGTTCTGGTGTTGTACGTTTCGGCATGGATTGAGTTCGGAGGATTAGAAGGACGAAGGAGGAAGAAGGCAGTGAGTAGGCTCCTTCGTCAGCGGCACGTGTTCAACACGCGCCACCCCTCCGTGGCGGATCTGATGGTAGAGATCAGTTTCTAACCTGAGGTTTTAGTATGTGGAAATATAGTGCTAGGTTGCCCTGATTTGGTAGTGTTGTTGTTTTTTCTAGCAATCATCAGCTGTTAATCTTCTTGAGTAAGGAATATATTTATATATGTATAATGGAACAATGAAAATCAATTTCAAAAAGATAAGTAATTTCTTCTTATGCGTAAAGAATACATATAGTAATCGTATAAATAAATTATATGTTCATCTGTGTTAGGCAGAATTTCACATTTGGTGGTGTTTTCCTAGCCAATCTGATATACCTATATGTGCATGAGCTCGGTTTTGGGCATTATGTATATATGTATGTATGTATGTACTTGTGTGGTACGGATTTCTTGATCTAGGTAGGGTACTTCTCTCTGTATATTTTACTTGGTTGTTGCTCTTGGGTTGTGTGATCTGGTTAGTGTGAGTATAGATGATGTTGAAATATTTGAGGTGCAGTTATGTGCCGTGCAGCCGTGTATGACACTTCTTATGAACGTGGAACTACTTTATTCCCTTCCACCCCCATGCTCTCTTTCACCCTCATCCAAAGCTTTATATAATCAATAATGTGTAGTTAATTTTTGGTTCTGAATATTTTTAGATTATGGGGGATGTATATATATATATATTCTTACATATATAGATATATAGATATATATATATATATATATATATATATATATATATATATATATATATATATATATATAACACTTAAATATGTGTGTATATATTTATATAGATACATATATAAAATATTTACATATATGCGTATACACACACACACACACACACATATATAAATTTAGATATATATAATAATTTACATATATATATAATCTATATATAATGGAACAACGAAAAATAATTTTAAAAAGATAATTTCTTGTTTTGGATAAAGAATACATGCAGTAATCGATCATAAAAACTATATGTTCATCTGTGTGGTAAAATTTTACATTTGATTTTGTCGTAGCCGATTTGATACATCTACGTTTGCATTAGCTGGGTTTTTGGCAGAATTTGCGTAATTATTTTTGTACACATATGTGGTTGGGTGCGGGTGAAGGTAATACATACCTAGAATTTGCACAACCAATTTCAGTTTTGCCTTGATGTTGTAATTCGTACCTCAACACAAACGTGAGAGTCTGCTATTGTTCTCTTAGTCTGAACAATCATTCGATGGTGTGAAAGTAAGAATATGTTGATGTACTAAACGTTTCAAGTTTTATTAAGTGGGGAAGGGTAGTGCCATACCTCTGACTGTAAATTACTTGCGGAGTTTGTCTGGATCCAAGTGTCTTGAACATGCAATTATTATTGGTCAAAAACTGTTATAAGAAGGGTAAAACCTATGAACATGTTCACAGAATAATTGGGTAAACTGTGGTTAGAATGAGGTGTGTATAAGTAAACAGATTGTTCAGTATTCCCACAACACGTAAATATTGATCCCAATCTGTCTTATAATTAGTCAAAAATCAGAACATGTTGATAGAATTGTTTAAACTAAGTCAAAAATCAGAACATGTTGACAGAATTATTTGAACTATGATAACAATGAGATCTCTATCAGTAAGAAGATGGTACCTTGTGATAAACTATGATTGCAATGTTATGTATAACCGAAAATATTGTATGCAGTATTCCCCCCAACATGCAATTATCGATTCGAGTCTGTCTTAGTAAGAGATACTAATAAGAATATGTTGGCACAAATTAGAATGTTTGCAGAATTGTTGTTTGAATGATGTAAAAAGATAGTACCTTCTGCTGATAATCACCAATGCGAAATAGGTGCAAGCCGGCTAGCAGAGAGGTGGATATGAATCTGGCTTTGTGTCGTGAGTTTTAGGTATCTGTAGAATGATTGAATCCGTTATACAGAGTTTGATGGTTTAGATGTGTTGTACTCGAATGGGGGATCAATGGTTGGAATGTGGGAGGTTACATAGGTGAATAAATTTGTTTTTTAATAATAGTTTTGGTTGCAAAACGTGGGCAGCTGTAACTGTGATTTTTAATTCCTTTTTTTTTTTGGATGCTCGGTTGGTTACTCCACTTCTCCACATGAAATTAGCGGCACTTCAAAATTGAAAACCTACACGGGAGCAATTGGGTGGGAATGCGTAGAAATAAAGGAAATGTGTAATCTTGAATTCTGAAGTATTCACCTATTCCAGCATTTATTATATAAAGATTCGAGTAAGCGTCGCTCTTCTCCCTTTAATTATGCTCTTATTAGAACCTTCTCGAACAAGCTCGGAAATGTTGAGTCAGATCTATTTTTTTATTCTTGAAGTTAATAGTTAGTTCTTACACGTGTCTTGCTTAATTAGGACTGTTAATTGCATCATGAACCTGCAATTAGGGGTTGAGTCGAAGACCATGGATATGAAGATTGAAGAAGCTTTATACCCCAGGTAGTAATCTTACCACCTTTCCATCTCCAGATAGACAATTCTGCTCCTGTTCCCCAATGTGACTGATGTATGATATTTCCTTGCTCAGCAAGAAACTATTGTAGCCCGGTGGTTTGTCTTTATGTGACACTTTCCACCTTTCACTAGTTTTTTAATGAATTCTAATCGAGCAATTAGTTTTTTAAAGTATTTGAATGTAGTGCATCTCGTTAGAAATTACTGTGCTTGGATTTATCTTTGCTATTGCACTACTTACGCCTGTTGTTTTTGCTATTTAAAGTTGGGGGGTGGGGTTCCTTCTCATCATGCCATCTCCTAATCATCCTTCTTCCTTGTACAAGGATTCCTTCTTGTTAAAACATCTTCCTCTCATAATGGTAATTCTCTAGAGAACAACCCAATCGCTAATCATGATCTTTCAACTGAATCTCCAATTAGATGTCCAATGGATAGAAGCATAACTCCTTATTCACGCCACTAGAATCAGTCACCCAACCCAAGCTACACCACCTCTGTTAGGTTCAGAGTTATAAATCATGATTTTGTTTACATTCCCCCAGTTCCATTGCAACCTCTCCTTCACAATGAATAGCCAGCACCTTTTCACTAGAATTTAGCCAACCAGGAGAATCTTGATGACCCAGTCTTTCGGGCTAATAAATTGCTTGAACCTTTACCAATTCCTGCTCATGTGCATAACTTCATAGATGAACACGTTGTCCTATGTCTTTTAGCCAAGCTTTGGGGCGAGATCCTAATTATTGCTCTAATTATTCCAAAGACTAGGCTTGATTGCAAATATGTTGAGGGCCTTGTTTAGTTTAATAGGCCATGGCTTGCGAAAGGTTTCAATTTTGTGCTTTAGCTCTTAGGTGCCTTAT
This sequence comes from Carnegiea gigantea, assembly GCA_029747015.1. NCBI lineage: Eukaryota > Viridiplantae > Streptophyta > Magnoliopsida > Caryophyllales > Cactaceae > Carnegiea > Carnegiea gigantea. The sequence continues at coordinate 347,667 of JAKOGI010000141.1, forward strand.
TTTGACCCCTACCTTGCTATCATTAGTCATATTGACTAATGGGTGTGTATTTCCTGGCTCCCTTAGGAACTTTGATAGAAAACGACATTGGCTGACCTAGTTAGTAATGTGAATTATGCATACCAAGCCTTGAGCCCACTCTTGGCTACACCTTCGTCCACATCAAAGTCCAAACTGACTTTCCTGGTTAAGATGGTAACTGCTCTAACATTTCATTTGAATTCAGCTTGATTCTCAACATCCAAATAAAGTCCAATAAGATCTGTGCTTTGTAGGGAAGCTTGCAGAGAATACTTAGAATGATGTAATAAAATTGCGAGTTAGGATGCATTTTGACTCCTAAAATGATAAAAATCCCAACTCATACAGTGCAGGTTTTCGTCGAAAAATGTACTAAATTTGGGTCAAGTTAAAATCCTACCTAACGACGCCCAAATAAAGCAAGTCCATGTTTGTCTGATTTCCTAAGATGTCTATTTTAGTCCCTTGAGCTAACATTAGACATTAGATTCAAATATTGGGAGAAATGGCCTAAATATGTGGAGTGTGCACAAAATTCTAGTTTTGGAGCAATGTAGAATTTGGTATTAATTGAGGAGGGTATGACTATTATCTTTAAGATTAATTAGCATGGGGTGGTTTTACACATACCAAGGAAGCTTTTCCAAGTGGCAAGGCCCACATTGGAGGTATAGAGTCTTCTAGAAGCATCCCAGAAGGAAGGGGAAGAATCTTGAAAAAATACAGCTTACCTTAGTTGTAATTATCTTTGCAATTTGATTTATTTTCCTAAGATAATTTGTCACCCCCTATTGATACACTTGTACCACTATTATAATAGTTAATTCTCCCTATTTTGGGTATTTATATACCCCATTAGCTCTATGTAAACTCAACTTGAGTTGAATTACGAATGGAAAGGCATATGGCCATTTTCTCTTACTAAAATCTCTACATCTTTGTCCCTTTAATTAGAATGGTGAGTTGATTCTTTCCTTTAAAATTCTTCTTTGATGGCTAAGAGCCTTTAGGAGAGGAATTTGATGGAATGTAATTATCTATCATTAGTATCCTTCCTTGGGCATAAACCTCACAATCTATTAATTGATTGAGATTGAATCTAAAAGAAGCATCCTTTGATTGATTATTTTCTGTGTTATTTTGATCTTGGGAGCTTGCAGATTCCAATACCTCATCAAGTTGATATCAGAGCTGAAGTTTCTTTTAGGTGACTATTGAATCAAAACCTCTATTAATTCAAACACCTCTCTACCTTTTCAATTTCATACCAAAAACCCACACTTTGGCTCTTCGAAATTTTCTTTCATTTACCTACCTTCATCACCCCTCATGAATCCACAAAGAACCCTAATTGTAGCCTAAACACAATCCCTAACCTAAACACATCTCTAAAACTCTACAAAAAGTCTGTCAAAAAAATATGCAGGTAGAGATTTGGCACAACCACCCCGTGCTACTTGGCATGACCGTGCCACCTTACCTGCAGTCCTATTCTTCTTCTAGAGATTTGGCATGACCACCTAATACTACAGCACGACTGTGCCCCCTTATTTTTCACTGCTTTTTTTTTTTTTTTGTTCGTGCCACCTGTAGCACGTCTATGCCTCCCACGTTTTCATTCTTTTTCTCTCTTTTCACATTACAATTATTACCATGATCGGTGAGGGAGATGCTTCTTATGAAGACTTTGATAATAAGGAAGCTCACTCAAAAGAATAAGTGAGGGGATCCATACGATAAAACCCTGACCGATGAGGCTATGATGTTAGCCCTATTGACTTTGCATAGTCTTCCTCTCATGAAGACTTTGGTGATGAGGAATAAGGACCTGGAAGAAAAAGTCATCCGAAGGGATGACTTTAGAGATATCAAAGTTGGGGCTCTGAAATTTGATGACAATCTTGACTCGAAGAACTATCTTGATTAGGCTTAAGTCCTTGAAAGGATCGTTGAATTTAAAGAATATAATAATGAAAAGCCTTTTAAGTTGGTTATTCTTAAATTGAAGGAGTATGCTTCACTATGGTATGAGCACTTGAAGAAGAATAGGGTTAGATAAGCTAAACCCAAAATCAAAACTTGCTCTAAGCTCAAAAAGCATATCAACAAGAGATTTATATTTTCGTTTTACAAACAAGAACTCTACTTCAACATCACATCTCTCAACCAAGATAATCTAAAGATAGAAGAGTACATTAGAGAGTTTGAACAACTCCAAATGAGGGTTGGCTTGGATGAAGAACATGGACTAAAGATTGCTAGGTTCATTAAAGGGTTATCTCCTAGCATTGCTATCAAAGTGGATCTATAACCATACTATTCCTTTGATGATGTGTGTTACCTAGCCATCAAAGTTGAGAAGTAACTTAAGAGTCAAAAATCCTTTTAAACTACCTCATCTATTCACCCCAAAGTACAGCCAAGGGTTACTCCTACCTCAACGAAGTTAACACTACCCTACACCCATCAAAGCCCTTGCTAAGGGTAAGGGGATTGCTAGTGAATCACCAAAGATATCGATGGGTAAAAAGTATTTCAAATGCCATGGTTATGAACACTTCTAAGAGGATTGTCCGAACAAGAGAACTCTCAACCTTGGAGAAGTAGAAGAAACTATTGAGGAAGCAACTAGTGAGGAAGGAGTCTAGGATGAGGATCAAACTTTGATCACTCTTGATGTAGGTGAACTCTTGGTAATTCGAAGAGCACTCCATGCCCAAGAGGCTCCTTGTGAGCCAAGCCAAAGGGAATAAATCTTCCACACTCAATGCATTATTGGAGGCAAGTTGTGTGAGCTCATTATTGATGAAGAAAGTTGCACTAAGGTGCATCCTAGTCTTGTTCTCTCCAATAGGTCAAGCCAAGAATCGAGGTAATTATTTCTAAGCAAACTCTTATTGCATTTTCGGTTAGTCCATATTGTGGTGAGGTGCTAAGTGATGTCCTTCCCATGGATGCATGTCACTTGTTACTCGATAGGCCTTGGTTGTTTGATAATTACATGATTCATGATGGGCATGCTAATACACATGCATTCAAATACAAGGGTCGTAATCTTACTTTGGCACCACTACCTCCACTTAAAACCCCTCAAATCTAAACCGGGAAAGAGAAGTGAGAAAAGCCTCTTTATGGGTGAAGTACAGGTAGAGAGAGCCATTAGTAAGAGCAATCCTTTATTTAGAGAGCCATTAGTTAGAGCAATCCTTTATTTACCTTACTTATGATAGAATCAAACACATGTGAGGAGTGAAGCCCATGTATCCTATAGCCCAATCACTCTTGAGAGAGTGTGTCGATGTATTTTCCAACGAGTTACTCCTAGCGCTCCCTCTTTTAAGAGGAATTGAACACCAAATTAGACTTCTACTGGGTGTTCATTTGCCAAATAAGCCAGCTTATTGACACAATCCTAGTGAGTTAAAAGAACTACAAAAACAAGTCTAAGAATTGTTAGACCATGGATGCATTAGAGAGAGCTTGAGTCCTTGCTCGGTTCCTGCTCTATTAGTACTTAAGAAAGATGGGACTTGGCGCATGTGTGTTGACTCTAGGGCCATAAATAATATCACCATCAAATAACCATTTTCGATTCCTCGATTGGATGATATCACATGGTTCCAAGGTCTTTTCAAAATTAACCTTAGGAGTGGCTATCACCAAATTAGGATGAAGGAAGGAGATGAATGGAAGACTACTTGTAAGACCAAGTATGTGTTGTATGAGTGGCTTGTGATGCCTTTTGGACTATCTAATGCTCTCCTAGTACCTTCATGAGGCTCATGAATGAGATCCTATGGCCATTCATTGAGAATTATTGTGTATTTTGATGATATCTTGGTGTATAGTCGTAATGAGAAATCTCATGTGCAACACCTCCCTCAAGTATTCCAAGTGTTGAGGCAACAAAAGTTATATGACAAGCTTGAGAAGTGTGAACTATTCACTCCTAAAGTTATCTTTCTTGGTTATGTTGTGTCTGGTGAAGGAATTCAAATTGATGAATCTAAGTTAAGGCTATCAACAGTTGGCCTACTCCCACCTCCATCACGAAAGTTCGAAGCTTTCATGGTTTAGCCTCTTTCTACCGCTAGTTCATCAAAGATTTTAGCTCTATTATGGCACCTTAACCAAATGCAGAAAGAAGGGAAGTTTTAAATGGACATGGGCCACCCAAACGGCTTTGAAACAATCAAGGAAAGGACATGTTTGGTTCCTATCTTAGCCCTTTCCAACTTCGATCTCTTATTTAAAGTTAAATGTGATGCTAGCGGCCTTGGCATTGAGGTGGTCCTTACCTAAGCCAAACAACCTTTGGCTTGCTTAAGTGAGAAGTTGAGTGGCCTATGACAAAGAGTTTTATGCTATCATTCAGGGCTCTTACCTATTGGAGTCACTATCTCACGCTAAAGCCCTTTGAAATACATCCGGATCACAAGGCCTTGCCTTTCATCAATGGGCAAGCCAAGCCCAATTCAAGGCATACCAAGTGGGTGGAATTTCTCTAATCATTTTTTTTACTTTCAAGCACAAAGACGGCAAGAAAAATATGGTGATCGACTTGTTCTCAAGAAGATACACTCTGCTCTCTTCTCTAGAGCCCAAAATTTTAGGATTTTACACCAATCAAGGACTCAAGGAAGATAAAGATTTCCAAGAGATTGCTGCAACCCTAGGGATCATGATTCTTATACCTTACAAGATGGGTGCCTTTTTAAGCACAACAAGCTTTGTGTTCCTAGGAGCTCTCCAAGGGAGTTAGTTGTGAGACAGGTCCATGGTGCATTAGAAGGGCATTTTGGCATCAATAAGACAATTAAGATCTTGAGGGAGTACTTTTATAGTTTTATTAGCTTCGGATGGCAAGTGATGTCCAAAAGGTTGTTTCTAAATGTACTATATGTCATAAGGCCAACAGCACCTTTCATAAAGGGTTGTACCCTCATTTTCCAACACCAAATAGCCCTTAGGAAGATGTTAGTATAAATTTCATTTTGGGTTTGCCAAGCGCCTAAAGAGGGCATAACTCAATCATAGTTGTGATTGATCGATTCTCCAAGATAAGTCATTTTATTCTATATCACAAGAGTGACGATGCTTCTCATGTTGCTCATCTATACTTCAAGGATGTTATCAAGCTACATGATGTGCCAAGGAGTATTGTCTCCGACAGAGATTTCTTATTTTTGGGGGTGTTTATGGAGATTGTTAGGAACCAAGCTCTTATTCAACACTACTTGTCACTGCCAAATCAATGGGAAAATAGAGGTTATCAACTAGACTTTATCTACACTCATTAGGGGATTGGTGAGCAAGAACATCAAAGAATTAGATTTAAAGCTTCCTCATGCCGAGTTTGCGTATAACAGGCTCCTACTTATGCTACATCCCACTTTCCCTTTGAAGCTTATTATGAAGTTATTCCTCTTACTCCAACAAACCTTCTTCCTCTTCGCACTAAGCATAGTGTAAGCTTTGAGGCCCAAGAGAGAGCTAAGGAAATGAAGAAGCTCCATGAGCAAATTCGCGGTCAAATATAGAAGGTCATGCCTTTTACAAGGCTAGAGCACACAAGCATCAAAAGCCTATCGTTTTCAACTCGGAAGATTTGATTTGGTTGCACCTGAGGAAAGAGAGATTCCTTTCTAGGAAATGAAACAAACTCATGGCTCGAGGAGAAGGCCCTTTCAAGGTACTTGAAAAGATTGGGGACAATACCTACAAGTTGGACTTACTGGGAGACATACATATCAGCGCCACTTTTAATATAGGCAAGTTAGCTCCTTATGTGGAGGATGACTTTGAGGATTTGAGGAAAAATTTTACAAGAGGTGGAAGCTGATACACACCAAACCCTAAGCCCACTCTTGGCTACACCTTCATCCACACCAAAGTCCAAGCTAACTTTCCTTAGTCAAGATGGTCACTGCCCTAGCATTTCACTCAATTTCGGCTTGGCTTCTCTACGTCCAAATAAAGTCCAATTGGGGTGACCCATGCTTCATTGGGGAGCTTACAGAGAATACTTTAGGAAGATGTAATACAATTTCAATTTAGGATGCATTATGATTCCCTAAAATGATAAAAACCCTAACTCATATAGTGCAGGTTTTTGTCGGGAAGTTTGCTGAATTTGGGTCAAGTTAAAATCCTACCTAACAAAGCCCAGATGAAGCAAGTCCAAGTTCTTCTGATTCCCCAAGATGTCTATTTTATCCCCATGAGCTATAATTGTGCATTGGATTCAAATATCGGGAGAGATGGACCAAATATGTGGAGTGTGCACAAAATTTCAATTTTGGAGCAATATGAAATTTGGCCTTAATTAAGGAGGATATAGCTATTATCTTTAAGATTGGTAAGCATAGGTGATTCTACACAATCAAGAAAGATTTTTCAAGTGGCGGAGCCCCGATTGGAGGTATAGAACCTTCTAAAAGTCTCCTAGAAGGAGGGAGAAGAATCTTGAAAAAATACAGCTCACCTTAGTTGCTATTATCTTAATAAGTTGATTTATTTTCTTAACATTATTGTAATCCCCCTATTGGTACACCTGTACCACTATCATAATACTAATCCTCCCTCCCATTTTGGGTATTTATAGACCCCATTACCTCCATATAAACTTAATTTAAGTTAAATTATGAATGAAAAGGCATATGGCCATTTTCTCTCACTAAAATCTCCATATTTTTATCTCTTTAATTAAGAGTGGTGAGTAAAGCTTTTCCTTTAGAATCCTTCTTTGGTGGCTAAGAGCATTTAGGAGAGAAATTTGCTGGGAAATAATTATCTACCATTAGTATCTTACCATGGGCATAAACCTCATAATCTATTGATTGATTGAGATTGAATCTAAAAGAATCATCATTTGGTGTAGTTATTTTTCTTGCTATTTTTTTTATCTTGAGAGCTTCAGAATTCCAATTCCTCATCATTGAGGGAGCTAGTTAAGGTTTATTATACCATGTTGTTCATCAAAAGACCAAGTTAGCTAGAGTTTATATTAGTATTGACATCATTAAACCCATGTCAAGCACTTTGAGGATCCCGACTCCCAATCTTGAACTTATGATCTCCATCATCTATGAAGGTCTTCATGAACTTTGTTCCTTGTGTGGGTGCAATAGTCACACTCTAGGCTAATGCCCTCATGTGCCATCCATCCCAACAATTGACGGCATGGTTGAAAAATTCTAATATGATGGCTTTTCCAAGAAAGCTTACCAACTGTTACGCTTCCATTCAAGAGACCCCTGAGTGTAAAAATAAGTGGATTTGAGTAGCTCCTAAAAAAGAGGGAGACCCGCATGCAACACCAAAGACAAAGAGGATAGGCATAATGGTATAAAGATCAATGAGCCTCACCTGACTTAGGTCAAGTCTCCATCTGCTGCTAAGACTAATGTCAAGTTTGTCTTTACTAAGGACAAGCGTAAGGCAATTGTCTGTGAGCTAACTCATGTAGAAAATGATATTAAGTCTACCATACCTATTCTGGGTGGTTTTCTAGTGGCCATTGTAAGATTTTTCCCTAACCTAAGTGCCCCTCCCCTTTCCCCACATAATTTATGTTCTGTCACCACTCATGCTTTTCTAATTGGCTCCAGTATACTAAATAGTACCCAGACTCGAAGCCCCACTTCTTCCCTCAAGAATGTTCCTTCTGCCCCTACAAAAGAGGTTAGTAGCTCTTAAATGTTTGATCAGGCCATAGTCTATAAAGGGGAGGACAATATCTTTCTAAAGCATGAGGATCATAATGATTTGGTCATATCTATTGAGTCTTCTAAGAAAAGGAAAATCAAGAAAGGGGGGTAAAGCCTTGTCTCACTTATTTAACTAAGCCTTATGATGATTAGTAATACAATTTCTTAGATAACCTAGGGCCTTAAGCTAAATGGATGTATACTTCGTTGTAATGCTTTTGCTTGGAACTACAACTTACCAACTTTTGAATGGTCCCCTATACTATGTGCTATGCCAATTGAAGGCTATCCATTGGTTCTTTTTATATGTATATTTTGGGGGAAGCTTTGGTCCTAGAAGTGAAGCAAGCTCTTGTTTACTTGTTTCAGGTTAAACCTAGGTTTTGTAATAAAGTCTCTTAAGTTTATCTTAGGTCATGTAAAGGGTTATTTTATAATGTGAGTATGTGTAATATAATCTATGTTTACTTGACTCGTTTATGTCTATTCCTAAAGAAAAGTTGTCATGCTGTTAGCCTTTCTTGTTATACTCAAACCTGTTTTCAGGAGTTGTGAAAAGAATCGATGTTCAAAACAAGTTGGTGATGTTTTCTCTAACTCAGCTTGTTTGTGATGTTGAACACAAGCATGTGATACTAGGAGCTTAGTTTCAAGGAGTCCATGCTTATGCATCTTTTCTTGTTTGTGATGATTGCACAATTATTACTCTATCTGAGGCCTTGTTTACATATGTAATTGGAGCACGTTGGACGGCAAAGCACATATGGTTTTCTATGTCTCCTAAGTTTGCTAGTTATGTTATACTAGCCATGGCGTGGTTTATCCCTGATTTCTATGGCGCTGCATGGATTTTTTTCTCTAGGCATTTTGTTGTTTATACTTTCTGGGATGTTGTGGTCCTTGAGTTAAACTTGGTGTATGCCTTTGCATACTTTATTTCAAGTTTATAATGAGTCTTGTAATGGGTATATCTATTAGAGAAGTATGCATGGTGTTCTTTCTTTCTATAGCCTAATACTAGCTCGGTTCTAGGTTTTGCTTATGGTGCTCATCTGGCCTAGAGCCAAATGTCATGCTATTTTTCTTGGGAATTTTGGATGGCAATATACAGTATTTTGGAGGTGATGGACAATAATACTACCAACTTTGAACTCGGACGCTCTTACACTGTGACATGGGCCTATTAACCATATGTACACAAAGAACGAGTTTGAAGGTGTTTTGACTTGGCACGTACATACATATTAGATATGCAATTGCATAGAATTGAATATTCTATCATTTTAAGTATATATATTAGATACCATTATGACATTGTTGAATTGCATTAAATCAGAACATCTTCAAACTCGATGATGGTAGAGTATAGTGTACGAGTGTCCAAGTTTAAAGTTGAGAGTATCACTATCAAATACATCCAAAGTACAGTATATTATCGTCTAAGATCTCTTTTTCTTGGGTAGTTAGGTACTAACTTCTTTGGCTTACACTCATGCTCTCCATCTAAATTAGTTGCTAGTGTTCAATCATCCTGGGAAGCAAGTAGGGGGATAACGCTAAACTTTTTTCATAACAGGAACACTAAACTTGGTACCAATCACTCTTGACTTTGGCAGTAAGTTCAAATGCAGAATAGTGAATTGGTCCCTTTCGCTTTGTTGCACTATGATCTTCAAGGCATGTGTGAATAATGTGATGCTAGGAGTCTCACTCCTTGGTGACCAACCACTTGTATGAAAATATCGATTGTGGCTAGTGATGATCGCATTCCTTTTGCCCATTCAAAGGCCTTAAACTAAAAATTAATATTAATGGTTTGGTTAACATTAAGGTTGTTACATCACTACTAATTCTAACAGTTTACTTGTATCGTTCTTCTGCGAAACTAAGCTATTGTCATCATCCTCACATCTACTTGTCTCAATCTACTATTGGTTAATCGTTATAATTCTCCAAGCTTAGATCTTTGAACCATGTTTAGCAGATCAAATCTATTTTTGTTGTCCTTTGCTTTTTTCTTGCAATGTTGTGTTGTCCTTTTTACAGGAATTTTTTTTGGGACGGTAAGAAACAATGGCACTTAGCTTTTTAGCCTAAGTGTCAAACTTAAGATAAACACTAGCTGTATAAGAGCTTCGGCTTTGTATCGCTTTCAATGCACTGTCTTTAATCAGTTTGAATTACATGTATTGCCTACCCATGAACTGTATTGTTTTGCAAAGATTAAGATCGATAAGGCCATGTTCCCGACAGATCCGATAGGATTAATTGGAAACAATTGTTGTATGCATTACTCTTGTGCTTGTGGGATTGAAGTAATTGGCCTGTCAAAATTATTGTCAAATTCAGCCATTCGATAATTATTTTTTTGCGGTACAAAGGGCCATTTGTCGAATGCTAATTACATAGACATAATATGCATTATTACATTTGGGTATTCAATTGTGCATTTTATACCTACGCTAGTTTGGTTGAATATGTTACATATCTTTGTCAATTTTAAGTTGAATGGTTTAATTATTCAAGTGACAGGAAATGAGTATTCATACTCAATTCCCGAGGCCATGTTATCAAAATGATCCTAAGGATCAATAAAAAAACTTATGGAAAACAATATCCTTGTTAGTATGTTAAGAAGAAAATTATTTGTTGGCATGTTTAAGGAACCCCCCCCCAAAAAAAGATTGGGGGTGGGATTCATTAATAGGACAATTAGACAAAGCATTCTACTTTTGCTTGAAATCATGGTTAATGATCAAAATATTAAATTAATTGTTAGAAGTTTATCATTTTCAAATTTTGACACCATTACCACATAAAACAATGTAGAGAGAATTAGGTGCCTTTGAAATATGACTAATGTTGGTGTGACTATAATGATATAGAGCAATACATTGTTATATGTCAGATAAAATAAATGAAAAATGGTGTATGCTATTGGCAATTTATCTACCCACGCAGGAATGAGATGAAGAAGCCTTATGGAAACATCTCAAATAACACAGTGAATTTATTAATTGGCCTTGGTGCATAATGGCAGACTTTGATTAATGAAATGCTCCACCCTTTTGATAAGATTGGGGGATCCCCATTATGTTTGAGTAAAACGGATAGACTATGTGAGTTTATATCCCAGTGTAACTGTATTTATGTCAATGTTTAAGGTGGGATCTTTGCATGGAAGAAACTCATAAGAGGCCAATTAATTTACAAAAACTTAGACATAGTTATTCTTCAGAAAGATTGTGCACAATTATTCACTAACTACTTAGTTTATAATGGTGCACCTACTTGTCCAGATCATACTTACGTATTACTAAATACAAAGCCTGTTTATCTAAGTGGAAGAGGTATAAATTTCAAATATCAACATACGTGGATGCAATGCAAAGAAACTAACATTGTGGAGAAAAATTGGAGCACCAGAATTAAAGGCACATCTATATATTGAGTGACTCAAAAGTTGAAAAAGATTAAGTTGGATCTTCAGTCCTAGAGTAAAAATGCTTTGGCCAACTTCAAAGGAATGCTAAAAAACTTCTTTATATTGAAACAAAACTAGTATATAGTCAAGCAAGGGGAAAAAATGAAGTTGTTCAATCAAAAATATCGGGCAGAAATGGCCATAAAAGAGTGGCTCGTCAATGGAAATTGGAACTCATGATTCTTCCATCAAACCTTGAAGCCGAGAAATGCAAGAAGTAGAATTTAAATGATTAAAGATGCTTCGAGAGTTTGGACGGACGAGCTTGCCCAAGTTAAAAGCACATTTTTAATAATTTCTCCACTGGATTTAAATCAGTTCAAGTTAATATCCCTAGTATGGATATGGAAATAAGTAATATGGGTACTGGAGAAGATAATGAATTGCTTCTAAAGCCTATCCAGGATTCAGGAATCAAAGAGGCTATCTTCCAAAGTGATAAAATCAAGGCTCTGAGGCCTGATGGATTTAGAGCTAAAGATCATTGGCATATCATTCATAAAGAGGTATGTGATGCTCTTCAATTGTTTTTTGAAGAAGGTAAACTTCTTATGCAAATTAATCATAGACTTATTGCATTAATTCCAAAATTGAGTAATCTTGAATTGACAAATCACTTCCATCCAATTAGTCTTTGTAATTATTTTTATAAAATTATTTAAAATATTTTAGCCAACAGAATGCAACCAATTTTGCAAAAAATTATTGATCTAGTCTAGAGCTCTTTTGTGCCAAACCGGTCTGTTCATGATAATATCCTCCTCACACGTGAAATTATGAATAAATTCAGAAACATGAAAGGAAAGAAAGCATGAGTTGCTCTTAAACTAAATATGAAAAAGCCTTATGATCGGGTGGAATGAAATTTTCTATTCAATGCACTACTTACTTTGGGATTCCACTCCAACTAGGTTGATTTAATTAAACAATGCATATCTACAGTGTCCCATTCACTCATCATCAATGATGATATTTGTGGGTGTTTTCAACCAACTAGAGGCATCCATCAAAGAGACCCGCTTTGACCTTAGTCATTTATTATTCGTGCGGAAGTACCACTAGGGCACTTCGAAAGACACTCTACAGAAGAAAATGTGGGATTGACATCAAAATTTCCCTAAGAGTGTATAAAATCTCATGTTTACTTTTTACAAATAATAGTCTTCTCTTTTACAGAACTAATTTAGAATCTTGTCAAGAACTCAATATTGTTCTAAACAAATTCTGCCAAAATTCTAGTTCACTCATTAATCTTAATATTTCATCTTTAACTCTTTTCAATAATGTAACCGGTCATGATAGGCAGGTTGTATCCCCTGTCTTTCATGTTTCCCAACAAGATAATCTTGGCAAATATCTTGAATGTTCAGCTTTTGTTAAGTGATAATTTATTATATTTTATGTGCCACTTTTACCTAATTTTAGCTCGTATAATAATATAATTTTTAAAACTTTTACTTGTTTATTTGCTTTTGTAGATAATAAACTTCGAATCGAGCAAACGTCGCGAAAAGGAGCGAAGACGGGCAAAAAGAGCAATAGCCGCCAAGAAAGGACGAGGGGGGCTGAGCCATCGTGCCAGAGAAGTGGCACGGTGGGGCCGTGCCATGTGGCACGGTCGTACCTCCCCCCTGCTTGCCTATTCGCTCGATTTTCCTATTTAATCCTCCTTCGACATTTTTGTTTGTGGGTCGCTTGGGGTTCTCTCTGGTGATTTTTAGGCTAGGTTTTAGAATTAGTTTATCAAATAAAACCTCAATATGAGGATTAGATTAGGATTGAGGATTATAATCTTGGATTCAATCTTTGGATTTCAAGTTCCTTCTATCAATCAAGTCTAAGTTTTCTTCCCTTTTCTCTCTTTAGTTCATATGTTGTTCTTGTTTATGTTTTGCTAGTTTAATTCTTGTATTTGTTTTGTTTAGTTTAAATGTTTAGTTTTCATTGTCAATTCATGTTTATTTAGTTCTTTAGATTTGATTTATTTCATTCTTTTTCCTCTCTTGTTTAAGTTCATGTTCTTGTTTGCTAGTTTAGGTTTTCATGTGTTTATGATGTTTAGTTGTTAGTTTGTGTTGGATTGGATTGTGGCTAGCCCTTGATGGCTAATTAATGTTGTTTATGCCACAACCCTACCTTGTTTATGCCTAGAATTTAGAGTTTTCTTTCACATCCGCCAAATGTTCGATGAAATGCTTGAAAGAGCTTTCATCCGTATTTTGGGGCAATTAACTTGTGCTGAGAGATGAAGACGATTGTCTAGTGTGGGTAGAGAGAATAGTTAGGATTGGCACATGAAAATAGTCTCGCCGCTAGCTAGGTTAAGGATTGTCAACCTAGTAGTTTAGCTGAACTAATCCCATAAAAATAGGTGGTTAGAGCAACTAGATTAGCCTATTGACCCTTGAGAGAGGGCTTAGGTGGCCTTAACGATACAACCGATCAACTCTGAATGCTAGTATAGCTAGGGAAGTTTTGGGCTTGACTTGATTACTTGGTTTATCTCAGGTCTAATCATAGCCCTTTTGTTTTCGCTTTAGCAGTTTAGTTCTATTTTTCAGCCCCTTCGATTTTGCCTAACTTGAGACGCTTTAGTTAGTTCTGGTAGTTGGAAACTGTTGAATTAGTATATTCAGTTTTGATGACAACAAACCCAAGTGTAAAATGCTCTTAAGTAGTGTTGCTCCAAACAAAGTTCTCCAAACAGGCATACACTGTTATTTTCAATATGCGTCTTAACTTGTTTGCTGAATGTTGAGAACAAGTCTTAAGAACAGGTCTCATACCTTGATGACTCACGCTCAAGTCAAGAACACCACCTCGATGAGTTGATTGTGTGTTAAGATCAGTTCCTGAACTCAAGCAATACAAGAACAACCTGGCAAACAGGCTAGGTGTTTCAAGGACAATCCAGCAAACAGGCCTTTCTGAACTCAAGCGATACAAGAACAACCTGGCAAACAGGTTGGTCTAGGTGGTTGGGGCAGCGTATTCGTCTTGAACAAGATGACTGGATCTACAACAAGATGTCTTGGTAATTTAGGTTTTATTTTTTTAAGACTCTTGTTAATATGCCAATCTTGAAAAGTCTCTAACTAACCACTTTTGAATTGGTTGCGCTATTTGCTTCAGAACACCAAGTTTGAACAACCCTGTAAACAGGGTACCTAGGGTGTTTCTGAACTGCAACGGCCAAACCCGGTCACTTTGGAAAACTTATTTTGATTGGCCAAAAGCTCTAATATATTTTGATAAAATTCCAAGACAGCAATTTAAGCTGTAGGAAATCTTTTGATATGAAAATCACTTAGGAGATTTGCAAAACTGATTCTGGAAAATATTTACCAAAACCGAAAATATTTCTCTCTTATCCTTTGGAAAGTGATTAATTCAAAATTCAAGTTGAGATTCTTCTCCAGGTATTTCACGGCTATTTTTAAAGGGAAAAGATAGTCTTTTATCCTCCAAAATCAAATCCCTACAATATTGGGAAACTCTATCCTCATTGGATCTTTTAGCCGTTGGAATTCTCTGTGCTAAGCAAAAATCTCTCTTTGCTAAACATAGCTGATTTTATCACTTCTCCTTGTTTTTGACCGTTGGAGTTTTTGTTTAAAAACTCAACATTTCACTCCCATTTATAAGATAAGAAAAAACGAGAAACATGCACAACATACGCAAAAAGGGAGAAGTGCAAAAGTGGTTTTTCTAGTGAGAAGAATTTTTCGAGCTACTCTTGAGAAAAGAAAAACCGAGACAAGTTGTGTTTAAGCTGAGCTTTCAAGATATTAGCATACTAGGACCTCATTGTACCTTACATCTGCTTAAATCAGAAGCACTCCGTAAGGTGTTTTGTAACCCTGATCTTGGATCAGAAAAGTGAGTGAGTGGTCCTCAGTCGTGTGGACTTTGGACGTGTCCAATCTGGTGAGATTTGGACGTGGTGTAACCTTTCTTAGAAAAGAAGGTTACGTGGTTGCAAGTTGTAACAAGGTGTGTTACATTTGTAACGTGTGAAGCCCGTTAGTGAAAGTGGTTAAATCCTACACGAGGTAGGTCGTGGTTTTTCACACCTCAGTTGGGCTAGAGGTGTTTTCCACGGAAAAATTGTGTGTGCTTTATTTCCGCATTTATCTTGTTGATTTTCGCCTTTGAGCAAATTGAAAACATCTGGTGCAAACAAGTCAGAAGGTTGTTTGTAATTCAAGAACAACCTCTGCAATCAGGAGGATGTTTGTCAGTAAGTACGCGAAAATCGAAGACCACAATTCACCCCCCTCTTGTGGATAAGTACTCCTAAATTCAACAAGTGGTATCAGAGCAGGTTCTCTCACAAAAGGGCTAACACCTTGAGAGATTCTGAAGATGAGTACACCACAAGGAATCCTTGAAGGGCAATCCATTACTCGGCCACCCTATTTCAACGGCCAACATTATAGTTGGTGGAAGAATAGGATGGAGAACTATATTCAGGCAGAAGATTATGAGTTATGGATGCTCATCAAGAACAGGCCCCTTGTTCCCACCAAGGTGCTTGAAGATGGTAAGAAGGTTCCCAAGGAACCCATAGAGTTTGATGCTGAAGACTATAAGAAAATGGAAAAGAATGCCAAGGCCAAGAAGCTGTTATATTTTGGCCTAGGTCCAGATGAATATACACGTATCTCGGAGTGTGAGTCAGCCCAGGAGATATGGAATGCCCTCCAAGGAGCTCATGAAGGAACAAGTCAAGTCAAACAATCACGTATTGAGCTACTCATGAGGCAATATGAGTTGTTTGATATGGGTGATCGTGAGAACGTGATGGATATGTACACACGCTTCACCCACATAACAAACGAGCTAAAATCCCTGGGAAAATCCTTCACCACAGAAGAGCTGGTGAGGAAGATTCTAAGGATTTTGCCTCGGTCTTGGGAAGCGAAGGTGACAGCCATCCAAGAAGCTAAAGACATGAACAAGATCACCCTCGACGAGTTGATTGGCAATCTTCAAACCTATGAACTCAGAAAGAACTCACAACAAAAAGAGGAGCAGAAGAAGGATCGTGGGCTTGCCTTGAAAGCACAAGAGGATGATGACTCTGACCTTGAGGATGAAGAGATGGCCTTAATGACACGAAAGTTCAAGAAATTCTTCAAAAAGGTCAAAGAAAACAGCAGAAGAAAGGACTTCAGTAAATCCAGAAACACCCCCCGAGAACAGTTCACAGGGTGTTTTAAATGTGGCAAACCAGATCACCTTGTGAAAAACTGCCCTCTGCTTCGAGAAGAGCAGGAGTTCGAACAATCCAGAAAACAGGTTCGAAAACAACCTGTGAACACCTTAGGCAAAAGATTCTCGAAGGCTATGCTTGCTGCCTGGGGAGACTCTTCTGAGGATGAAGGTGAATCTGAAAGTGAAGGAGATGCTGTAGCTCTCATGGCACAAAGTGACTCAGACTCAGATGATGAATCCACAAACAGCTTGACTGATCTCAAGAACAAGGTACGTGGTCTCAATAAAGCAACTCTCGAAAAACTTTTGTATACCTTGATGGATACTTGTGCTGAATTGAAACGAGATGTCCGAGACCTAGAACTAGAAAATGAGATCCTTAAGAATGAGAAACTTGAGGCTGAAAGAGAAATTCTAGCTTCACATCAAACCATAAATGACCTTAGGGAGACCTTGATCTTGAACGAAGTAAAATATACCACCAATCAAGCCAAGACTGAAAAGGAAACCCTTGAGCTTAAAGAAAAGGTCGAAGTTTTGCTTGCTGAAAACAAGAACCTGTCGGCTAAAGCAAAACACACAGAACACGACCTTACTACAAACAGGTTATGGAACAAGTCCTCACAAGCCCTTGATTGGTTAAACACTCACCACAGTCGAAACAAAAAGGGACTTAGATATAAGCCTAAACGAACCGTTTACCCAATCCATAGAAAGTATGTGGGATTACCTGAAAACATTGTTTGCTTTCATTGTGGTAAAACTAGTCACTATCAATATTCATGTCCTTCAAGAAGGTATGCCATTGAAAAGAATGAAAGGTTTGTGAAACAAATCTGGATTAGGAAAGATGAGCTTTATTTGTCTAAAAGAATGGGACCCAAGTGGATCTGGGTTCCCAAAACTAACCCTTGATTTGTTTTGCAAGCTGAAGTGAGAGAGAACAACCCCACAAACAACCCAGTAAATAGGGTAAGAAACACCCTGGCAAATAGCTCAGAAAATAACCTTGAAAACAGGCAGCTGTGGTATGTTGATGGTGGATGTTCGCGGCATATGACCGGAGAAAAATCAAACTTTCTCTCACTTACAGCTTCAACCGGTGGGAGCATGGCTTTTGGAAACGGCAAGTCTGGGACAATTATCGGTATAGGTAGCATTGGTAAAACTCTCTCCCACTCAATTGATAATGTGCACTTAGTTGATGGTTTAAAGCATAATTTACTAAGTGTGTCCCAACTGTGTGACAAGAACAATCTAGTGGTGTTCTCACGAACACATTGCTTGGTTGTCAATGCCAACACAGGAGACGTTGTGTTAAAGGGGAAGCGTCACAAAAATGTTTACAAAGTTTGTATTTCCACACTTCTCCAAAACAACCTGACTTGTTTGAGTGCTGTGAATGATGATATAATGCTCTGGCACAAGAGACTAGGTCATGCGAGCCTTACTCTTTTAAACAAACTTGTTTCCAAAGACTTGGTTGTTGGACTACCTTCCATCAAGTTTAATGATGACAGGGTATGTGAAGCTTGTGCAAAAGGAAAACAAGTCAGATTGTCTTTTAAATCAAAAAGGTGTGTTAGCACTACCCGACCTCTTGAATTATTACACATTGATCTATGTGGTCCTATGAGGATAACAAGTAGAGGTGGGAAGAGGTATGTGCTTGTCATAGTGGATGATTACTCTCGATTTACTTGGACCCTGTTCTTGGCCTCCAAGGATGAAACTTTTGAGAATTTTATTGCCCTTCTCAAAAAGGTTGAAAAGAGAGTAGGACACTCATTGGTTAGCTTGAGGTCTGATTATGGTACTGAATTTGAAAATGCAAGTTTTACAGAATTTTGTAATATGCATGGTGTTGATCATAACTTCTCGGCCCCAAGAACACCCCAACAGAATGGGGTGGTTGAGCGCAAAAACTGCACCCTAGAAGACATGACTAGGACAATGCTTATTGCTAGTGGTCTTCCTAGGAACTTTTGGGCAGAAACTTTGAACACATCATGTTACATTATGAATAGATGTATGATTAGACCTATTTTGAACAAAACTCCCTACGAACTCTTCAAAAGCAGAAATCCCAACATTATGCACTTAAGAACATTCGGTTGTAGGTGTTTTGTGCATAATAATGGGAAGGATGCTTTAGGAAAGTTTGATCCCAGGAGTGATGAGGCAATATTTCTCGGTTATTCCTCTCACAGCAAGGCATACAAAGTCTTTAACAAAAGAACCTTGTGCGTTGAGGAAAGTGTGCATGTGCTTTTTGATGAATCTAACACCTTGAATAAGAATGGTGCACAGGAAGAAGAGTTTGAATTAGGTCTTATCCGAAAAGAAGTGTTGCCCCATGAGAGACAAGGTAAGAACACCATGGAGACAACAGGCCCAGAAGTTGTTCCTCAAAACGGCAGGCAAGGTGAACACCAAACAGGGGAAAACACCGTTGAACCCTGTTCGGGACCATGTTCTTCAGGAACAGGCTTACAAACAGGTGCAGAAACAGGCTCAGGAGGTGTTCGTGAGCCTGATTCTCCAAATATTCCGGCTAGAGTAGAGCATGTGTCTGTGGATCCACTTACTCCACGACCATGGAAGCACCATAGTTCACACCCCCTTGATCAAATTCTGTCTGATATTAACAGTGGAGTGCAAACTAGGTCTAAGCTTAAGAATTTCTGTGCTTTCTATGCTTTTCTCTCTAACATTGAGCCAAAGAATGTGAATGAAGCTCTTGCAGATTCAGATTGGGTCACGGCAATGCAAGAAGAGCTCCATCAATTTGAAAGAAACAGAGTATGGCACCTAGTACCTAAACCTGCAGAGAGAACAATCATTGGAACCAAGTGGGTGTTCCGAAACAAACTGGATGAGTCAGGAATAGTCACTAGGAACAAGGCACGGCTGGTTGTTCAAGGGTATAACCAAGAAGAAGGGATCGATTATGAAGAAATCTTTGCACCAGTTGCTAGAATTGAGGCTATTCGAATCCTAATAGCCTTTGCAGCTCATATGGAAATCAAGCTATATCAAATGGACGTGAAAAGTGCATTCCTAAACGGATACCTTAAAGAAGAGGTGTATGTCAAACAACCCCCTGGTTTTGAAAACAGTGAATTTCCTAACCATGTTTTCAAACTTGACAAAGCTCTTTATGGTTTAAAACAAGCTCCTAGAGCTTGGTATGAACGTTTGTCAAGTTTTTTACTTGAAAATAATTTTAGAAGAGGCAAGGTAGACAATACCTTGTTTCTAAAAACTAAGGGGGAACATTTATTGATTGTCCAAATATATGTTGATGACATTATATTTGGTGCAACTCATCATGATTTATGCAATGAATTTTCAAATATGATGAGGAGTGAGTTTGAGATGAGCATGATAGGTGAGCTTAACTTTTTCTTAGGTTTACAAATCAAGCAAACTCCAAACGGCACCATGATCCATCAACAAAAGTATATCAAGGAGCTACTTAAGCGTTTTGGGATGGAGTCGGCCAAACCCATAGACACTCCTATTTCTCCTTCAACCAAGTTGGTTATGGATGATGGGAGTCCCTCAGTTGAGGAGAAACTCTATAGGGGCATGATTGGGTCACTCCTATACCTAACCGCTAGTAGACCGGATATTGTTTTTAGTGTTGGTTTATGTGCCTGTTTTCAGTCTAATCCTAAGGAAACTCATCTTAAAGCTGTTAAACGGATACTAAGATATTTGAAGCATACACCCAATTTAGCTTTATGGTATCCTAGAGGTTGCAATTTTGATCTTGTTGGATATGCTGACGCTGACTATGCTGGATTCCTAGTTGATAGAAAGAGTACCTCAGGTATGGCTCACTTTCTTGGACCTTGTTTGGTATCTTGGGCTACCAAGAAGCAACATTCAGTTGTCATGTCCACAGCAGAAGCTGAATATGTTGCAGCAGCTTCATGTTGTGCTCAACTGTTGTGGATAAGATAACAGCTTAAGGACTTTTGTGTTGACACTGGATGCATTCCTATTTTTTGTGATAACACAAGTGTAATTAACATTACCAAAAATCCATGTCAACATAAAAGAACAAAGCATATTGACATTCGACATCATTTCTTGAGAGATAATGTTGAAAAGGTTTAATTTCTATGAATTTTTGCACAACGAAAAATCAAATTGCTGATATATTCACTAAGGCACTAGCTAGAGATCAATTTGAGAGAAATAGACTGGAACTAGGGTTGGTAAGAACACCCTGAGATACTTGTTTCCAAGACATGAACTAGGTTTGGTAAAAACAACCTCTACACCCTGTTCTCTCCCCTTGTTTGCAAATCTTATTAGCAACTGATGTGATTTATGTACAATGAGTGCATACACTCGAATTGCGTGCGTTTTTTTAATTTATACAAAGAGTGCAGCATAAGGGGATGTACTAAGGATCACTGGAGCAGCTCTGCCACCCCTAGTACCAATGAGTCAAATCAAGATCAAACGACGAAGAACAGGCAGGTATCTTGATCGAACGGAAAGAACAGGTACGTCCCTTGGTTGTTCGATGCATATGGGAATGTGTTTTCTTTAAACCTCCCTCCTTACCAAGGCACACGCCTTTAATGTTCTCACCCGTTGCAAACCTAGAGATCTTTAAAAGATTTTGGGTGCTCTCTCTCTCTTTAAATGCCCTGTTCTCAGTTCTTCTTTTCACCTGACTTCATCTCGCTCAAAAGCAAACCCTGCAAACAGCCTTAAACCCTAATCTCTCTCCTCTAGCAACAATGGCTTCCAACAACACCTCTCACTCAAAAGCCCTGGTTCTTGCGTCCTCAATCCCTGCTCCCCCTCGCCCAATCCTGTACAAGCCTTTTAGATTTCTGAAAAGCTTGTTCTTAAAGTCAGTCGGGATAGGGATGGACGATATTCCCTTCAATTGTGGAAGGGAATTGGTGTTTCTTGTGGGGTCAGTTGCATGTCCCATTAAAGTAGAGTCGGAGGGTGCACCATCGGGGCCTCAAGACAAAATCTTGGAAACCCCTGAAGGGTTTAGTGATAATTTCAAACCCTGTTCTTTTGGGCTGTTTCCTGAAACAGTGCCAGAAACAGGGAAAGACTCTTTTGACGCCGTGTGTGTGGAGGATCTGAATGTCGATTTCCGAGGGAATTCGAATGAGACATCAGAGGAGAGTCAGGAGAAGGATTCTCTCCCTGAGGCTAAACTCACTACTCCGGTTGCTCAAACTGGAGAGAAAAGAAAAAGGGTGAAAATAGTGGCCAGGCGCAGCAGAACGCCAAGAACAAGGCCACAACCAAGGTCTCAGCCCTCTCAAACTCCCTCTTCTCCAAAATCCTCCAAGCCTTCTCGCAAATTTGCAAGAATAGCTTTTCAATCCGCTCCCCGTATCTCTAAACGCTCTGCTTCAATCATCGAGGAGATTTCCTCTTCTTCTACCGAGGGGTTCTCGAGTTCTGACTCTGAGAACACCTCTTTCAAACAGGGGACACCGGTGTTCTCCGAGTCCTCTGAAGATCAAGCCCCTCAAAAATCAACCTCTAAACCTGCTGTGAAGCCATCTCCTGCGAACTCACCCCTCAAAAGAAAGCCTAAAACAGCTCTCCTACCAGACGCTACCACCTCTGTTCCTCCTCCCAAACGCCCAAAGAAGTCCACTCCCTCTCCTATGTCTGACAAACATGCGCAATTGCTTAAGCGCAATGTCGTCAGGGGAAGGTAGTAAATGTACGTTTTTTCGAGGAACAGGGTCTGGGGGTGTTCCTGAACAAGTTGCGAGTCCAAGGCTGGCTCGACTTGTTTGCAAACACCCAGTTGGGGTGTTCTGTGCCTGAGTTGGCTGAGTTTTACGCCAACTGCAGTGTCACCAAAGGGGTGGTGACAAGTTTTGTGAATGGGCAAGGCATTAAGGTTGATGCGCCCACACTTGGGAAAATATTGGGGGTGCCCTCACAAGGCTTTGCTGTGTATGTGAGGGAAGACAAGACTGCCCTGGCAACAGCCAGGCTCCTAGAGGTGTCCCAACGCCTCAGTCAGAAATAGGGCCTGAGAACACCCCTCTCGGTTGAGAAGGGTGAAATGACCTCCCTGCACTAACTACTGTTTATGTTCACCATCAAGAACATAATTCCACGAGGTCAAGGGCGAAACTCAGCAGATGCCCTCGATCAATGTCTGGTGAACCTACTGGATCGAGAGGAACCAATAAACCTCCCTGTAATCATGATTCGCCATATAGGGCGAATTGCGAACACCACCCGAGCCCATGATCTTGGCTATGGGTTTCTGCTGACAAGGGTGTTTGAGCACTTTGGGATAGTGCTCACACGGAGAGTGGCGGCCCAAATCATTGATGAGATTGGGATTGACACCCTGCTAGGGTGTGGCTATAAGGTTGGCAAAGGGTCAGTCTCTAAACAGGGTCGTCGACCACCTCGACCACCTGTTTCTGGGCAACCTTCCATCAAGGTTGAGGCTGTTCTTGAGGACAATGCTCGCCTCAAGGATGAGCTCTCCGCCGTCAAGACTGCTCTTGCTGAGGAATAAGCTCTCTCCGCCAAACGCCATGAAGATTTACTTGCCCTTCTCTCCACCCTTGCCCCCAGCATTCCTCCTCTGCAAACGAAATCACCCCCTGCTCCCTGATTGTCTAGGCTGGTCTCTAGTCTCCTCCTCCTCCTCTCTTAGTTTTGTTGTTTTGGCATTGTACTACTTTTCTTTGCAATGAAATATCTATTTGCAATGCTTTATATGCTTTTCTTGCAACCGTCCTGTTGTTCTTGCTTTTTAATGATGCCAAAAGGGGGAAGACTAGTGTAACCTATTGACAAAGTATGACGAATGAGCCTGACCTTGACTCGATAGGGTGGGCTAACCTCTAACTCCTTGTACCTACGTGGATCCCTATCAGCATTCAATTTTTTTAATATGAACACTTGGTTTGTCATCATCAAAAAGGGGAAAATTGTCGAATTAGTATATTCAGTTTTGATGACAACAAACCCAAGTGTAAAATGCTCTTAAGTAATGTTGCTCCAAACAAAGTTCTCCAAACAGGCATACACTGTTATTTTCAATATGCGTCTTAACTTGTTTGCTGAATGTTGAGAACAAGTCTTAAGAACAGGTCTCATACCTTGAGTCAAGACCTCAAGATCAGTTCCTGAACTCAAGCAATACAAGAACAACCTGGCAAACAGGCTAGGTGTTTCAAGGACAATCCAGCAAACAGGCCTTTCTAAACTCAAGCGATACAAGAACAACCTGGCAAACAGGTTGGTCTAGGTGGTTGGGGCAGCGTATTCGTCTTAAACAAGATGACTGGATCTACAACAAGATGTCTTGGTAATTTAGGTTTTATTTTTTTAAGACTCTTGTTAATATGCCAATCTTGAAAAGTCTCTAACTAACCACTCTTGAATTGGTTGCGCTATTTGCTTCAAAACACCAAGTTTGAACAACCCTGTAAACAGGGTACCTAGGGTGTTTCTGAACTGCAACGGCCAAACCCGATCACTTTGAAAAACTTATTTTGGTTGGCCAAAAGCTCTAATATATTTTGATAAAATTCCAAGACGGCAATTTAAGCTGTAGGAAATCTTTTGATATGAAAATCACTTGGGAGATTTGCAAAACTGATTCTGAAAAATATTTACCAAAACCGAAAATATTTCTCTCTTATCCTTTGGAAAGTGATTAATTCAAAATTCAAGCTGAGATTCTTTTCCAGGTATTTCACGGCTATTTTTAAGGGGAAAAGATAGTCTTTTATCCTCCAAAATCAAATCCCTACAATATTGGGAAACTCTATCCTCATTGGATCTTTTAGCCGTTGGAATTCTCTGTGCTAAGCAAAAATCTCTCTTTGCTAAACATAGCTGATTTTATCACTTCTCCTTGTTTTTGACCGTTGGAGTTTTTGTTTAAAAACTCAACATTTCACTCCCATTCATAAGATAAGAAAAAACGAGAAACATACACAACATACGCAAAAAGGGAGAAGTGCAAAAGTGGTTTTTCTAGTGAGAAGAATTTTTCGATCTACTCTTGAGAAAAGAAAAACCGAGACAAGTTGTGTTTAAGCTGAGCTTTCAAGATATTGGCATACTAGAACCTCATTGTACCTTACATCTGCTTAAATCAGAAGCACCCCCGTAAGGTGTTTTGTAACCCTGATCTTGGATCAGAAAAGTGAGTGAGTGGTCCTCAGTCGTGTGGACTTTGGACGTGTCCAATCTGGTGAGATTTGGACGTGGTGTAACCTTTCTTAGAAAAGAAGGTTACGTGGTTGCAAGTTGTAACAAGGTGTGTTACATTTGTAACGTGTGAAGCCCGTTAGTGAAAGTGGTTAAATCCTACACGAGGTAGGTCGTGGTTTTTCACACCTCAGTTGGGCTAGAGGTGTTTTCCACGGAAAAATTGTGTGTGCTTTATTTCCGCATTTATCTTGTTGATTTTCGCCTTTGAGCAAATTGAAAACATCTGGTGCAAACAAGTCAGAAGGTTGTTTGTAATTCAAGAACAACCTCTGCAATCAGGAGGGTGTTTGTCAGTAAGTACGCGAAAATCGAACACCACAATTCACCCCCCTCTTGTGGGTAAGTACTCCTAAATTCAACAGAAACACAACTCCCTGTGGACGACACCCCAAGTACTCAATGATACACCTTGCACTTGGGGTTTATAAATATAAAAATTCTATTTTTTCCTCACAAGTTTTTGCGAGTTAGTTCTGATAGTTGGAAACACAACTCCCTGCGGATGACACCCAAAGTACTCAATGATACACATTACATTTGGGGTTTATAAATATTAAAACTCTATTTTTCCCTAACAAGTTTTTGCGCCAAAAACTTAGCGCAAAAACTTGTTAGGGAAAAATAAAGTTTTAATATTTATAAACCCCAAATGTAATGTGTATCATTGAGTACTTTGGGTGTCATCCGCAGAGAGTTGTGTTTCCAACTACCAGAGTTAACTAAAGCATATCGAGCTAGGCAAAATCGAAGAGGACTTAAAATAGAACCAAACTATTAAAGTGAAAAAAAAAAGGCTATGATTAGACCTAAGATAAACCAAGTAATCAAGTCGAGCCCAAACCTTCCCTAACCATGCTAGCATTCAGAGTTAATTGGTTGCATCGTTAAGGCCACCTAAGCCCTCTCTCAAAGGTCAATATACTAATCTAGTTGCTCTGACCACCTATTTTCATGGGATTAGTTCAACTAAACTACTAGGTTGACAATCCTTGATCTAACTAGCGACGAGATTATTTTCATGTCCTAATCCTAACTATTCTCTCTACCCACACTACACAATCGTCCTCACCTCTCAGCATAAGTCAATTGCTCCAAAACACGGATGAAAGCTCTTTCAAGCATTTCATTGAATACTTGGCGGGCGTGAAAAAAAACTCTAAATTCTGGGCCTAAACAAGGTAGGTGTGGGATGCAAACAAGATTAATTAGCCATAAAGGGTTAGCCACAATCCAATCCAACACAAACTAACAACTAAATATCACAAATATATGAAAACCTAAACTAGCAAACAAGAACATGAACTTGAACAAGAGAAAAAAGAGAACGAAATAAATCAAATTTAAACAACTAAATAAACATGAATTAACAATGAAAACTAAACATCTAAACTAAACAAAACAAATACAAGAATTAAACTAGCAAAACATAAACAAGAACAACATCTGAACTAAAGAGAGAAAAGGGAAGAAAACTTAGACTTGATTGATAGAAGGAACTTGAAATCCAAAGGTTGAATCCAAGATTACAATCCTCAATCCTAATCTAATTCTCGTATTGAGGTTTTATTTGATAAACTAATCCTAAAACCTAACCTAAAAATCATCAGAGAGAACCCGAGCGACCCCCCAACAAAAACATCGAATGAGGGTTAAATAGAAAAATCGAGTGAACGGGCGAGCAGGGGGAGGCACGACCGTGCCACGTGGCACGGCCCCACCGTTCCACTTTTCTAGCACGGTGGCTAGGCCCTGTCGTTCCTTCTTGCCGGCATTTGCTCTTTCTGCCCGTCTTCGCTCCTTTTCGCGACGTTTGCTTGATTTGAAGTTTATTACCTACAAAAGTAAATAAAATAAGTAAAAAATCTAAAAATTATATTATTATACGAGCTAAAATTAAGCAAAAGGGGCACGTAAAATACAACAAATTATCACCTAACAGCTTTCTAGGGGAAAAGATTGAAATATTCATTGATATAGTCAACTGAATGACAAGAAAGTTACAAATTTGAAAATCATGATATATTTCTAAAGCTGATAGAGTTGCAAATCATTCAGGTAATATAGAATTAGTAAGTCTTGTATGAGACTATCTCACATAAATCATCCCATGAGATGAATGCTTTTATGGTGACTATTAATAATTAACTAGGGTGACTGATGATTTATTTAGGGGGTGATTGTTATTAGAGTTGCACTAAATGAGGATTTAGTCACTTCTAAATTCAAAAGTCACCTCAAAGCATATTATTAATTAATACAAAATATCTAAAAGTTACCCCTAAAAGTGTCTGTCTCACAATAGCCCTCGTATGAGACAATCTTAATCAAGAGTTTGTGAGAATCAATGTTGGCACACACAATGGGATGTTTTCAATTGTCTAATGAAAACATCCTACCAAACTGAAAATCTTAATAGAGATTTTTTTTTTAAAAGAAAAAATCCAATATCACAATGGTCTTCGAATGGTAGCTTGGGATAAGATTACCATCCTTAAAAGGCAGGGGGACACAATTTAAGAAAGATGAAAAAAGTAAATAACACATTTCCAAGTAAGTTAACCTAGAAATCATTCCATGATTAGAGCCTTTGGATAGAGCATATGCATGCAAAATACCCAATTGATGACATTTTTCCCAACAGAACCAAAAAAGACAGATGCCTAGGCTTAAAAATGCATCCTTACAAATTGCCATCAATTAGAAAAGCAATTCAATGGAAAGTTGAGAACGGTCAAAACATTAATTTCTGGCATCACAATTGGCATGCTAACGATAGTTTAGTAAATTTGCTTGGCATCTTAGATTATGCCCTCATTGACACATCTCTAAGAGTGTCGCATTTCATTACAAAAGATAAGGAATAGAATACTATCAGGCTTAATCCCCTAGTAGATACAACCCATTTGCCAATGACCCTTGCTACGCCTATACTTTTAGCTCTATCCTTGATTTTGTTTGTTGGGGCCTCTCCAGAAATCGAGAATTCTCCACAAAACTACAACTTAGGCAACACATGGGTTGCATTTGACAAACTCTTCTGCTTGGGAATGTAAATGGATATGGAATGGGAATATAAATGGATATGGAACCTAGAAGTTATGCCTAAATCAAAAGTGTTTCTTTGGCAATTATGCCATGAGCATCTCCTAACAAGGCTTACCTTGTGTAAGAGGGGTATGAGTATTGACCCAATATGTCCTCTATGTCAAATGGAGATAGATGATGCATATTATCCTCTTGTAAAATGTAATGTCGCCCTGTGCATGTGGGGACTAGCTAGTGCCCACAACTGGATTAAGACTGCTTGGCTAATCCATACAGTGGGATACTACAAATGCTATCGAATTTCAAAGCTACTAAAAAGGGAGCCAAATTGGATACAGTAGTGGCACTCTTATGAAGTATTTGGAAAACTAGAATTAATATGGCTTTTCGCAATGAAACACCTAACCCAGGTATTAGCTTGATTAGAGCTTTTAAAAAAACATGCGTCTGAATGGCGCATTAAACATAAACTTACACAAATTTTCAACCCATCAAACCCAAATCATTCAACCTCTAGCCTTAAGAAGACTTGTTGGATAACGTGGAGAAAACCACAACGAGGGTTCATCAAAATCAATTCTGATGCATCAAAATCATCACATGGAGCAATGGGAGGATTCATAATTTGCAAATAGGAAGGAAAATTCATTCAAGTAGCACCATTCAATTTAGGAGCAACATTAGTTCTGATAGGAGAAGCAACAGCCATAAGAAACCGAATTAAAGCTGTAGTATAAGCAGAATTTACAGATATTCAAATTGTAGGTGACAACAATATTTTTATTCAAGTAGTCGAAAGTCATATTCAAATATGATGCAAGATTCAAGTCCTGATACAAGACATGCACTCGTACATTTAAGTATGTAATAATGTTATTATTAGTCATCTTTTAGGCAAAGTAATTGCGTAGGTGACTGGCTGACAAAAGTAGATTTGTCACTACATTCCAAAACTGTGTAGAGTAAGGTTCTTGTAAGAAACTAATTTATATTTTCTATGAGGATAATCTATGAAGCACTTTTGAGATAAGGACTGTTTACATATTATATCTTACCAAAAAACAAAAAATACGTGCATGGCTTTCATTTCACAATTGATTTACTCAACTTCTTAGTTATTTATTTAGATTCACAATTAATACCATGATCCTTTACACCCGGGAAAAAAAGGTAAAGTTACGAATCATAAGGGCGTAGATACAACACAAAAGGCCAAATATAACAAAACAAGCTATAACATGAAATCTTTGGCAAAACTGAAATGTCCCGACAAAACCCCTCACCAAAAATTAAAGTCGTTAATCATTGTTGAGGACTCCTACGATAATCGAGCTGACAAGCGCCAAACACAGTCAACTCAATACTCAACCAGGATTTTAAATTGGTTCAACCCCCGGCACCCACCCCAAAAAAAAAAAAAAAATGTAGGATTGTATTTGAGAATAATGTTTAGAGTAGCATATTCATTTTGGTTAAATTAAAATTTTATTTGATCGTTTATTATTTAACAAACTAGTTTTCAAATTATGACTTAAGTATTGTTTAATACTTTAAGAAATATTTTTTCCAAGAGAAAATATAATTAAATATTGACCATTCAAATGTACAGTTCTGTTTCTTTTGGTTCAAAATACTGTTTATTAATTTTGCACTCGGCAAGTTATTAATACTATTTTTATTTTAGGCCAATTTGTATTAATCAATTAGCCAAGCAACTAGATTTAGTAAGTACATTTTCTTTAGTAAATAGGGTGATATTGAAAGTTGACAAGTTCAGATACCTGGATTCGCTCTTTCAAGACAATGGAGAGATCGATGACGACATAGGCCATTGTATGAGAGTGGGCTGACAAAAATGAAGTTACACGGCTTGAGTGTTGTCAGATGAAAAGATTCTAGTAAAATTGAAAGAAGAGATTTACCATATGGTGGTTCAACTATCTCTATTATACAGTTTAGAGTGTTGGCCAATTAAGAAAACTTAAGTTCAAAGGTTTTTGGCTGTTGAGATGACGATAATCAGGTGATGTGTGGTCAAAATTAAGAATGGAATTATTAGAGAGAAAGTAGATGTGGGGCCCATAGAAAATGAGATCAAGGAGCCAGACTCAGATAGTTTGGTCATATCAAGAGAAGAGATATAGATGTACCTGTACGGAGATGTGAGAAGATTGTTATTACATTGTAAGATAGGTAGAAGAAGACCAAAGAAGAGTTGCCCTGAGGTGATTGGACAAGATATATGACATTTGAGACTTCCAGAGGATATGGATTAGCATATACGTCTTTAGAAGTCTAGAATCAGAGTAGTAGATACCAAATAGTATGCATCTTTGCTCTTGTTTCTAGTTACTTAGTGTACAGAGTACAATGATGCCGTGTGATATGTCTACTTTGTAGTAATATAATTCTAGCAACTTCACGGTTCATTTGGTATCTCTATGCCAGATCTAATTTCTATTTCATTTAATTACAAATTTATCTATATTTTCTTTAATATTACTGTCTATATTTATTTAGTGCCTCTATTTTTGCATATGTTTACAATGGATTTCAATTTAAGAATGTTTTTCTAAAAATCTTTTTGTGGGTATATTGGAATCAATCTCTCTCTCTTTGCATAAATACTTATAACGATAAGACTTCCTATATTTGAACGTCTCTATAGTGGGACCCACACTAGTAGTGGTGGTGGTGGTGGTGGTGTTGTTTGGTTAGACACCTATTCTCTAAGAATTAAAAATTTAACAACTAGATCCAACTAGAACAACCTTTTGCTAATAACTATTCATTGCTAAACGGTTGATTGATTGAATAGGAAATCTGATTATTTGTATACACATATGTATTAAGACAAAACATTCTAAGTATAATATTTGACTCATGGTAAACTCTCACAGCTTTGGCAATAATTTTTAATATAAATTCAAGCCTATTAAAAAATAATAAAAATTTTGAATTTCCATTATTGTTATTTTTTCTTTCCGTTTTTGTCTTAGAAAATATATTTATTAAAAGATTCTCCTACTTCAATATTATTATTGTAGCCTTTCTAGTTTTTAAAATATATACACAATAAAAGATTGCAATAAAAGTTTTACCTATTTACCTTTAAATTTTTTTAAAATAACATACAAATAAAAAAATTGTGACTTCAATATTATTATTGCTACCTTTACGATGCTTTAAAACACAATACAAAACTCTTGATAATGATTATAATTAAAAATTAAGTGGATTTCTCATGTATTGCATGGGTATAAAAATATTGGTTGTAAATTAAATGAGTTCTTTATATATTGGTCACACAGATTAAATGAAGATATAGCGGTTAAAGGATTGCAACTAATGTCGATTTTTGTATTAAAAGAATATACATGCTTACACATCCCAAAAGCTAGATCGATGTATAATAGTACTGTTTATAAAAGATGCCAGATGACATGGAAATTCTTTTAATTTTTAATGGGAAAAACCAGATGATGTGGATTTCTTAGTATTATAATATAATCGATGAACGTTTGATTTATTAAGAAAATATGAGAACACCAGTAAAAAATCTGCATAAGGTGAGTGAATAATTCTCACGCAACATTTGCACGTCTGAAAGTGAGCAAATTAATGTCAAGATAGACCTCTCGTTGAAATCCACAAGTAGCGTTACACAAATTAGCTCGTATCTGTCGCCACTACTATCACCACCAAAGGGCTTGTTAGACAATGTAACAAATCCTTTTCAAAGCATGCCTTTCACCAGTAAGCCTCTTGGTGGCCGCTATTATGTGCTTCCAACGACAAGAAGTCTGATTCGAATTGGATATTTACACATCTAAATTCGATCCAATTAGTAATCGAATTTAAAAATTCGTTCTAAATCCGATTCAATCGAATCAGATGTTAAATTGGGTTTGAATTGGATCCGGATCTAATTAAATTCAAATATAATCGGATATAATTTGAGGATACATTTTCATTCTTTGCATAATTTTTTATTTCCAACATTGTTTTTGCTTACTTGTAAATGGCACGTTGAGCACTTTTTCAATGTCAGATATCGTTTCATATCAAACACTTCAATATGTAAAAAGCTGTTTAAAAAAGGGAACCCGAAATGATTTTAAAGAGAAAGGATAGACAGTAGTAATGCAATTGGATGGAAATGGAAGTAAATACAACTTTGATTGACAAAGAGGCGAGATCAAGAGGGAAGTTGGCAGGGGAGAGGAGATTAGTTAACAATGAAGAGTGCATTGCATGCAGAGAGTGGACCTTATGTAGATTTTTTTTTTTTTAAAGGTTAGGATATTAGGATTTTTCTAATTTCAAAAAAAAGGTGAAATTATTAAAAAAAACATCGGATAGATCCTCTTCCAAATCCGATCTGATCAGAGACGAATGCTAATTATTTATCGAATTCGAATTGTATTGTTTTTATTTGGATTTCAAATAGATAATTCTGCTTCGGATCGAATCGAAAATTCAGATTACACTGTCATCCCTACTTTCACGCCTTCCCATGCTCCCCTCCTCCCTTTCTCTTCAAACACCACGCACTAGAAATTTGAATTTCAAACAATATCCCGTACCCTTAATTTCTCCCCTGCTTTTAGGTGTTTCATTTGACTTTGGGGAATTTTCCGATGGAATACTTCCAGAGTCTTTTATAAAAGATAATTGGTCGGACCCCAATTCTCTTCCCCCATCAGAACCACGGGCAAACTAGCTAGCGTTCCACTAACCCCTAGTGCGGATCCACTGTTTAGGTGCTGGAAAGTGGTGACTAGTTTGCTATTATAGAGCATTGCACCAAGCTACCAGTTAGAGATAAAGGGGGGGGGGGAGAAAGAGAAGAGGTTGGGGCTGTCAGAGCAACAGGAGAAATGTACTTGTGGAAATTCAATGTCAAGTGCCATCTCTTATCAAAAATGAAGTAAGGTAGAAATTAATGCTAAAATGTCACAGAAGGAAAAAATCAATGTAGCAAATTCTTGGCCGGGTGGATGCCAAGCACCCAAACTTTTACTATTAGTTGTCATATGGAGATCATACACTACAACTTGTCAATAGAATCAGCATTTTATTTTTAGTGTCATGTTCAAAATCTCATGACAAATAAATTTTTCTTATTTGAGAAAACTTGTGAAGGAAACTAACAACTTCTTTTACTAGCATTGGTTAGTCATAGACTATATCTTCATTGAGCTTAGAGTGAATGATAATTCAGGCGGGTCACACAAGTATATCAAAAAAAATAAAAGTAACAAGTATGCATATCATGGAGATTGTATATCTCCTCCACTTAGGTGGAACGTGTTTGAATCTGTGTTCTACTATTTTTACATGTGTCCAACATCACACACGAAATACCAAACCACATCTCATCATCACAATCAGAGGGCAGGGAGGTTGATGGATGTGGCTTCTTCTTGTCTATGGGTGAAAATTCAACTTTGCAAACATCAGCTGCCTCTGCAAATTCAAGTAGTAAATTAATACGTCCCTGAACTGTTCGGACTTGTTGCTGACGGCTGAAAGATTTGTGAGTGGTAGGAATTTTGTTGGGTTGTATTTGGGATGTTTGGAGACTTTGGGATTCTTCAATTAAGATATAAGTGGGGCCTTTGACATTATTTGGGTATGGTGAACCCGGCCCATTCTGCGGGTAGTGTGAGAGTGGGCAGGGCTTTATTTTGTAGTTTTGGGCCCTCTTAAATTTTTGTCCACACTATAAGTGGGGTTTGCATTTGGAATTTTGGACACATGATGGTTGAGAAAAAAGCTGAGTCGATCAGGTATAAGAAAATCGAATGGGAGTTTGAAAATTTGAAAGTTTTTGCTCTCTCACAATTTTGTCTTCACTTTCTGTGGGATCTGATTCCATTCTTTTTCAGTTGAACTAATGCTGCTTTAATCCGTCTTTCAGGATAACGTACATGAACTTGAAGAAGAGGAGCGCTGTAAAAAAAATCCATCCAATTCGATTATTGAGATTTATACAGTTCGAAAAAAGGGGATCCTTCCATAAAGTTTTTAGCCAAACTTCAAATTCGGATTTTTTGTTCTATCTGAATTTAAAAGCGAGTCAGACTTCGGTCTAGCAATTTGAATCCAGATTGTCCAAATTTTGTTTGCAATTTAGGTTTGTAAAATCAGGTTCGGACATCAGACAAGTTCAGTCCCAAGTCTCCAAAATTGGAGGTCAAATTTCGGACATCTAGGTATGGGCATCGGAATTTTGGATTCAAATTCGCATTCAATGATAAAGACAATTTTGGTTAGAATTTCAAAAATTCATCACAAATTCGGACAAAAGAGTTTAAAATTGGACCTTCGGATTCCAATTTGATTAGGATATCTGAATTACCAATGCGGATAGGATTCGCATATTAGGTTTTACTCGAATGTTCGATTTGTCGGGACTCGAATAGTTCGGATCCTAAATTTTTACTACGCTAGACATTTTTACTGTTTATTTTAGTCCTTTAGATATTTTAATGGATCAAATTTGTCATTTAAGTACATTTTCAAAATATTAGCGATTCTTTAAATACGTCTCATGTTCGGTATGCTCTGGAACTTTCATACTCTAATCTACACCCGTTTTGGTTCTCTTGGACCTAGGTCCTTTTGAAATGTACTAGCCAGATCACTTGAACCAATATAATTTAATTTGTAGCAGGTCTAACAAATATGGGTTGGATTTAGTATGCACTGTCATTCCTATATTTTTCTCTTGTTGTGGAAATTAGCTAAGTTGAACGGTATTCTAGTAGGCTTAAGATTCAAGTTTACACTCAGTAGACTTAAGGTTTAACTTGTAAGCCTATCAGGCCTGAAAATTTTTCGTATGAAGCTTGCCTTCATAATTTTGGGGTACAACAATGTCTCATAATTGAATTTCATAATATTTAATATTACATAAATTTTATGGATGTCCACTTAAAAAACTTAAAGGATTTAAATTTTAAATTATTTTGTCGATAAATGGGTGCATAGGACACCCATTCACAGAATCACAACAGATGCATCCTCCCCTGGCCTCCCCTAAGCTCATGATGAGACCTCGCCAGCGTTACCGAGTTGATACTTCTATTTTGTGTTACTAGTTTGTGTCCGTACTCTTGTACGGGTGCTTAATTTTAAAAAGCAGTCTATGAAAGAAAGATAATTTGATAACAGAGAAGTCTGAATTTTTTTTTAAACAAAAACACATGATAGTGATAAAAAAAAAGTAAAAATTTTCACTTAAATAGTTAATTAAATGGACACTCTATATTCAAAAATCTATATATTATTTGGACTTTATTTTTTAAATCTTAATTAACTCTAAATCTTATAATCAATAATTTAAACCTTGAACTATATATATATTTTTTTCTGTCTGTCTGCATCAATTTTTTTTAAAAAACCTTTCATATCAAAATTATATCAAATTGATCTTCTCCTTTTTTTTTTCCTAATGAAGTAATTGAGTTGATAAGTTTTTTTGATATAAATTGAGTTGAGAACTATAAGAAAAGAAGTATATATTGATTTTAGAAACACAAAATCATAATATGAGTGAAAATGATCTAGATTTCCTATCCTGTAAAAAAACTAATAATAATAAGAATTCCTTTTTTCGCCTCTAGTGCTTTCACTTTGGGTGTCTCCTCTAATTATTTTCACCATTGTGTGCATACAAATTGTGTAGTCTTCATTACATAATTTGGATATACAAATCATGTGGTCTTTCAACAGGGAAAAAAAAAAGTTATCCAATCTTTGCATCCTTTTTCAATTGTCATGCTATTGTAGTGTCCCACCAATCCCATACTCATGTCTTCTCTTATTTTTAAAAGATCAATATCTCGTTCCTTAGTTTGTTTCTTTAAAAGGTTACAAGTTGCATGAGAAGGAGGATGAAAAACAAAATTACATGATAAAACTTGTGAATACAACCAAAAAAATGGAACCCTATAATTATTTGGTTGTATTTCCT
This sequence comes from Carnegiea gigantea, assembly GCA_029747015.1. Lineage (NCBI taxonomy): Eukaryota > Viridiplantae > Streptophyta > Magnoliopsida > Caryophyllales > Cactaceae > Carnegiea > Carnegiea gigantea. Next base: position 383,374 of record JAKOGI010000141.1, read on the forward strand.
ACATCTGCCACAAAAGAAGTAGGAAGAGATTAAAAGTAAAGAGCAACTCATTAAATAATTAGAAGGGATGGATACTAAGGATTATGTTTATTCTACTAATAATATTGTTATGGATACAATACATACTTGATTGAAAATATTATACCTCGTTGAAGGATATTAAAACTTATTTAAAATATGATATGAGTGTAGGGTAGAGAAATAAAGAATAAAACTAATTTTGCTAAAATTTTGAAGAAGATAATATAATAAGAAAAGGGGTGGAGGAGGCAATCATAATAGCAATTACATATTCTTCACTATAAGAATCAAAATCTACAATATATTACCCAAAATATTAACCTCAATAAGATTAGAACACACATCTTCATATAGTATTACTTTATACAAAAATCATAATAATGTAGTTGCTATTTAAAAGATAAGAAAAATAAAGCAAGCAAAACTACATAATGCAAAATGTATTTGATGACAGAGGAAAAGCTACTGATTCATTCATAAACATAACATATAGATTTAAACATTTTTAATTAAATGAACCAAAAAAAAAAAGATTTTGATTTATAGATAGTAATCTGACCAATAAAAACATGTCTGAAGACCCTAATTTGATATAGGATGTGCTATTCTCAAAATATTGACCTCATATCAAGGTAGACAAATTTCGCATTAGTTTCCACCAAAACTTACAATAAAAATTAATATATGAGACTCTTCCTTCGTAAAACTAAAAGCCTTTAGCTCCACTCAAATGCATATCCTCGCGTAAAAATATTTGAAACTGTATATTTGTGAATATAGATGGTGAGAATAATGTACATATTTATAATATACCTCGTTGGCAAAAACAGGTAAACCAAACAAATAAAAATATTAAAGAATGACAAAATTATTAAATTAATGATAAAAATCCAAACACTAAGAATGATGATGTAGAGGGGTGCCAAGATGATCAGCTCCATTACATTTAAAATGCATCTTTGGAAACAACTTAACAAAGTATCAATACCGAAGCCTTTTGTCCATTTGGTTTAAAGTTCTGAAGCTTTGTATCTCATGGAATGAAATTTAGAAAAATATATGTTCTCGAAAAAATCAAATAACATATCGCGAAAAATTTTAGTGGAAATAATAAGTATGTGAAGAGAATTAGTTCAACCCTTATTGGCAAGTTTCATAGTAAACTTATCTTATTTCACGCTTTTTCTCAAACTATAGACAAATAGAAATAGGGAAAAAAAAATAAAAAAATTGAAGAGCAAAAAAACAAAGGAGGGCAAGGAAGCAACTTTTCTATCAGAGTCAGGTTTCAATCTTGAGACCTATGGGACATGTAGATTTTTATGAATTTTAAAATTTAAAATCAAATTAACTTCCAATTGTTTTGAGTATTTTGGCAGAATTAATGAGAAGTTTGGATTGAAGGAGGGAAGCATTCTTAGGCTACCATTCATTTTTACATTTATGTTATAAAGATTTTTTTTTTTTCATGACATGAAGCAATCGAAGTCGATTTCAAATATTGAGAACAATAAACTAAAACGAGTCCAGATATTGGGATGGAAAAGCATCTATTTAAACTACATAATGACACCAGACCAAAGAGGGGATGGTGATGCAAGATTTTTTTAAATAAAAAAAGAAAAAAAGATATAATCCGGTAAAAAACCCGGACCCAAAGTGGGCCCTACAAATATACACGTGGCCTTAAGCTACAACGATCATCTCCAGCCACTATTGGATCCTAAGCTGTCATTCCTGGGCCCAGCACGAGAAACCATCCGACAGCCTATTAGGGAAGCATCCCATGTGAAATTATGATTTTGCCCTGGTAAAAAGGACTATATATACCCATCTACCCCCCTCGAAAAGCGGGGAAATCATTTATTACATATAATCCAGGGTGTGCCCTTTTTGCAGGTTCAACGCTCGTGGAACGGATCAGCAAACGTACAACTTGCTCCACCACGTAAGCCCACTCTCATCTCATGTCATCCATAGAGAAACCAGAAAGTATTGAAATAGATTTGGCACCGTCTATGGGGAGAGAGTGGTGAACGATGGTGGTAGGTGACGCCACACTAGCACATTCCAGGAGAGACAAGGCCCCAATGACTGATGTCCCGGTGGCCCTTGAGATGCAAGATGCTTCGGAGAGCTCCCCGGCAAACCCTCACACGGTCGGGCAGCGCCCACCCGAGTGGGAGGCCTACGTCACAGTGGATGCGCTAAAAAACTTCATGACCACTACGACTGACACCATCCTTCAGCAAGTAACTGAGCAAGTGAAGCGGACCATGGCGACTGTAAACTCCATAAGACCATTGCCTACCTTCGACTACATTCCTATTGCAGGATGCGAGCCGTCTCACAAGCATGCCCCCGCTGGTTCGCTATGTCGAAGCAACGAAGTAAGGGAGATCACATGACCAAAGAGGAATGGGCGATCTCGGGAAAGGAACCACGACCGCTCAATAGGGGTAGACGCCCGATGGGCTCGTCAGGCGACCCCAGATGGACTTGCGAACTCTACAACTACGTCCACTCCATATGCAACTCATTCATGGTGCACGACCTGCTTTCAAGAATAGGAGCAAACTTTAAGGCCTTGGGAAGGAACCTCCCGGAGGAGGCACACTCCCGAACGCCCTTCAGCTCAGGAGCGCACACACAGTCCGTTTGCCCGAAGTGCGCGCCATTTTAGTCCTTGCCAGGCCGATCGCTCCCAGAGCAGTCCTCTGAGAACTGGCTTCCCTCAAAGGAGCCCATTGGTAGTTAGAAGTAGGACGACAGTTAGAGACCCCTATCAAGGTATCAGGGATGCCAACTCGGACAGGGTCAGTGCCCTTCTCCACTCCTTTCAGTGCCAAAATAATCAACTCTCCTAGGTTCGGCAAAGTCAAGATGCCTACGATCGAGTTGTATGACGGGACTACAGACCCAGATGAGCACCTCGGGATACATAAAGCTCAAATGTGCGTATAAGATGTAGACGACGCGACTTACCTTAAATGAGGTGGTACAATCCTGGTTTAACAGTCTGACTTCAGGAAGTGTCTCCTGTTTCTAAGACCTAGCAGACCAGTTTGTCAGCCAGTTCATGGCTAGCTACAAGGAGAGGTGGACTAGCATTCACCTATCAAAGATGAAGCAGGGACCACAAGAGTCCCTAGTAGATTTTGTGAAATGGTTCCATCAGGAGGCAGTCCTGATTCTTGAACTGGAAGATGGAGTAGCATACATCCCCCTCCTAAACGGGTTGAAGAACGATGTTCAAGTTCTCCCTGGCCGAGTAAAGTGAAACGTCCTTGGCCGAAGCATTAAGGAAGGCCGCTAATTTCATCAGAATGATTGAAATATGCATCGAAGGGGTAGACACCTCGAAGAAGGATAAAATTCAAAGGGCCAGGACCACTGGACGGGTAAACCGAAGGCTGAGACCTAACGACCGGGACCCTCAATTCACTGCAGATCTGAGGAGCATACTGATGGAGGTGAAAGGACACCCCATGCTGAGGAAAACCACAGCCTATGACCGCAGTACCTAAACCTCCCAATGCACGGGAATATTGCAAATTCCACGAGAAAAACGGTTGAAGAAAGCCCTCTACGACCTCTCTGATAAAGGGCATATAGATCACTTCTTGAAGAGAAGGCCTCGATTTCTTCGCAAAGAGCGCAACCCCGAGCGCACGGAGCCTCGAGAGGAGGAATGCTCCACCGAGATAGTCGCTACCATCGCCGACGGATGTGCAGAGGACATCACTCGGTTAGCATGGAAGGCCTAGATGAGAGGGACACAGCAAGTCCTGACTACGGAGCAGGGAAGCCGTGTCATGGCCCCCACCATGGTATTCGATGATCGCGAAGGCCCACATTTTTCCTCGCCAGATGCCGACCCTTTGGTGGTCGAGCTAAAAGTGGCCAACACCCTAGTCCATTGGATCTTAATCGAAACAGGAAGCTCTGTTGACTACTTGGGGCTGCCTGCAAATACTCAAGTATCCTGGAAGAGAAATCGTCCCCCTTGTACATCCCATCCTAGGCTTTGGAGGATAAGAGGTAAATCCCATGGGAATGATCCAGCTCTCACTACAGTTAGGAGACAAGTCCAAAGCACGAAATATGAAGGTAGACGTCTTTGTCGTTGATGTCCCCACGGCCTATAGTGTCATTTTGGGATGACCGACTCTGCACAAGGTAAAGGCTTTCATCGCATCATACTTGCTTCAGGTTCAGTACAAAGTAGATGATGGCAGCGTGGGAAAGCTCCGGGGGGGGATCAATGTATGACCTGGAAGTGCTATCTTGTCAGGATCCAGCTGCTCGTGGGACGCTCAAGCAAGTGTAAACTTGCTGAGCTGCCACCCTTAGATAAAAAGCCGTGGGTTACGCTCGCTCCTCCCACCGAGACCTTGGTTATCTATAAGCTAGCCTCGGCTGCCCCGAATGGCCGCACCTGAAACCTGCTGATGACCTAAAAGGGATTCCTTTTGATGAAAGACGACCCGACCACGCAGTCTAGCTGGGCCGGGAGATGGAGATCGAAACCAAACATGCTCTAGTCAGCCTCCTATGAGAATTCCAGGATGTTTTCGCCTTTAGCACCAAGGAAATGTCGGGCATCAATGCCTCGTTAATGGATCATCGGCTGAACGTGGATATTCCCCACAAGCTAGTAGTCCAGAAGAAAAGGCATATAGACCTGAGTGTGCCGCCGCGGCGACAATGGAGGTACAGAAATTACTGGAGGTCGGCTTTATCAGGGAGTGCCAATATCCCAAGTGGATCTCGAATGTAGTACTTGTCAGAAATCCAACGAAACATGATGGATTTGCGTCGATTTCATGAATATGAATAAGGCTGGCCCGAAGGACAACTACCCTTTACCGAACATTGACAAACTGGTGGACACCATCGCATGGCACCCCATGTTAAGCTTTATGGATGCATTCTCGGGGTATCATTAGATTCCTCTGTGCGCCAAGGACTAAGAGAAGACTGCCTTTGTGACCGATCGTGGGCTGCACTACTACAAGATAATGCCCTTCGAGCTAAAAAATGCTGGGTTTACCTACCAGCGCTTAATAAATAAAATCTTTGAGCCCCTCCTTGTAAAGGCCACAGAGGCATACGTGGACTACATGATTATAAAGAGCAAGCAGGACACAGAGTATGATAGGAATTTGCGGGGACGTTTGAAATTTTTTGAAGATACGACATGAAACTCAACCCTAAAAAGTGTGCTTTCGGGGTCCAGTCGAGTAAGTTCCTTGGGTTTATGATCAGTAGCTAGGGAATAGAGGAAAATTCTGATAAAGCTAGGGCCGTACTAGACATGAAGCCCCCGTGGAGCATCAAGGAAGTCCAACGGTTAACCGGATGCATCGCGGCCTTAGGCCATTTCATGTCTAAATCTGCCAAACAATGTCAGCCCTTCTTTCGCTTCCTTCGGAAGCGTGCACACTTCGTATGGGATAAAGAAGCGGATGACGCCTTCCAGTCATTGCCGGCATACCGTGCCCATTTGCCCAATATAGCTAGCTTCGTACAAGGAGAAACGCTCCTTCTCTACCTAGCCGTGTCAAAGCAGGCGGTAAGCGTGGTCCTAGTGGCAGAGACGGCTAAGGAGAAAATTTCGATATATTGCATGAACCATGCCCTAGCAAGGGCCGAAGTGAACTACCCCTGAATCGAGAAGTTTGCTTACGCGTTATTATTCGCCAGCCGAAAACTTCATCCCTATTTTGAGGCTCACAAGGTAGCTGTCGTTTCGGGCTAACTATTGAAGAATGTTCTACAAAGACTACCTCTGGGAGGCTCTTAAAGTGGGTAGTGGAGCCTTCCCAATATAACCTTACCTTTGAAGCATGGCGAACGATCAAGACCCAGGCCTTAGCCGACTTCTTGGTTGAAAACGCTAACACCCCCACGACAGCTATGCTTCCCTCCTCTTAGAACCTATACGTGATTGGCTCTGCCACTAAGGATGGGAGTGGGACTAGCCTCATCATTGAAACCCCTCAGGGTATGAGGCATGAACATGCTTTGAAATTCATGTTCAAAGCATCTAACAACAAGAATGAGTATGAGGGCTTGATAACGAGGATAGAATTGTGTTACACGGCCGGGGCCGACTTGGTCAAAGCCTATTCAAATTCCCAACTAGTAATCAGTTAGCTTAATGGAGATTACGAAGTAAAAAACAACATCATAGCAGCGTATGTCCATCGAGTGTAGGAAGCTACCGATCTATTGAAGTATTTTTTTGATAACACATATACCGTGGTCTGAAAGCCACCAAGTAGATACCTTATCCAAATTGGATAGCTCCTTAGAGGATGGAAAGCCAAAACGAATCAAATAGGAAACCTTATCACAGAGATGCATTGAACCTCATGAAATCCCTTGGTTGGACAGGAGCTCTGCCTGGATGGATCCCATTCGAATGTATTTGGCAGACGGTACACTGCCTCTGGACCCCAAGGAGGTGGATCGAATGAAAAAGAGGGCAAATTGGTTCATCTTATACGATGACATCATATACAAATGCTCCTATGCCCAGCCGTTGTTGCATTATGTGACCCCAAAAATGGGGCAAAAATCCCCAAAGAACTCCACGAGGGAGTGTGCAGCTCACACATTGGTGGACGCACCGTCGTGCATCGCTATGCGAACCAGTTACTATTGGCCATCTTTACCCAAAGATGCTATGACCTTGGTACGCAAGTGCGACAAATTCCAAAAATTTGCTCCCGTATAGTGAAGGCCCATCACACCGCTGATGCTGATAATTAGTATCCTACTATTCGCCACTTGGGGCATGGATATCCTAGGGCCTTCCCCTAAGGCCATGGGCTAGCGTAAGTACTTGTTCGTTGTTGTGGATTACTTTACAAAATGGATACAGGCAGAGGCCGTCGCCTCAATCACCGCGACTGAGTTATGAAAGTTTATTTGGAAAAACATCATGACCCATTTTGGCATACTCTGCACAATGATTTTTGACAACGACTGGAAATTCGATACGATTAAGGTCATTGATTACCTTAACAACTTGGGATGTCAGGGGAGATTCACTGCGGTCGCACACCCATAAACCAATGGTCAGGCTAAAGCTGCAAGCAAAGTTATTCTCCATGGTTACAGAAGAAATTGGACGATGCCAAGGGCAAGCAGGCCAACTCCGTGGTGTATCTGGACCACGAAAAAAATGGCTACAGGTTATGCTGACTTATGGGTCCGAAGCCGTACTTCCTGTTGATGTAGTGCTCCATATACATCGTCTTACCACTTTCCAAGAAGCGCTCAAATAATGTAGGCCTTCGGGAAGCCTTTGATTTACTTCCTTCTGTTTAAGGCAAGATTCTACTTCAAGAGGCACTTTACAAGCTCCGCGTAGCACGACTCCATGACCGAACGGTAAGGTTCCATCCCATTAGTGTGGGCGACCTAGTCCTTCGGAGAACCAAGGCCATGGCTCGATCAGGCGAACACAGTAAACTCACGGCCAATGGGGAAGGCCACTATAAGGTGACAGAGCAGGTGAGGCCGGGCGCGTATCAACTCACAACCCCACAAGGAACTCCCATTCCCAGGATGTGGCATAGCAGTAATCTGCACAAGAACCATCACTAGCAGCTTGCATCTTATGTTCGGTTGACACAGTGTACCTGTGACATTTTGTAATAAATATGCACCAGAGGTTGCTAACTAGGCCGCATCTTTTTCTTCCCTACTTCTAATACACCTTTAGCCTCTTAAAGGGCTAACGGCCTCACAACACGACCTTAGAGGGTTGGGTCCTCTTTATCACTGCTGTCATTCGCCATGACTTCGCCATCCAATGGGGCAATGTCTTTAGGCTCTCTCACACCCTCATCTTTAGAAGCTAACAGTTGAAATTCAACCTACTTCGGGTCCTCGCCTGATGCACGACCACGGCGATAGTCTTCGATATATTTGATGTAGTCCTCGAAGTAGACCTTCTGCTAAAAATCATCAGGGGCCTGGGTCTCACGGAACTCTCAGAAGAACTCTGTGCGGTCCTCTTGGCCGCGCTGGTAGCCTTATTGCTCAGCCTTTGCAGTTGCCCTATGGCCTATGGTCCTCTCGACCTCTACCTTAATATGTGTCTCTTACAACTAGTGGTGCATTCTTCTTTTTCGGCCGCCCAGGCCTCCTTATCCTTCTTCGATCTCCCCCAACGACACCTATACTTGGTGACTGAGTCCTCAGATCTTTGCCGCTCTACCTGGAGGCTGTGAACCTGCTCCTCAAGCTTGGCATTGGACTCATGAAGTCTATGGATTCGCTCCTACAATAAGGAAGGGAAGGGCGCTGATCTCACAACCTTCAACGCCCGGGCGAAGGCCTACTAAAAGACAGACTAACACAAGAGGTTAGTAAGGAAGAAGAAAAGAAGAAGGAAGAGCAAAAATGAGATCATCTTTACCTCAGCAATGGCCACCTGCTTCTTGGTGACCCTTAGGGGTTCAGCAGAGCCGAAGAGGGCCAGATCCCACGATCTGGAAAAGAGGTCCACCAGTTCTAATTTAACCGATGGGTCGGGCCCCAGAAAATCCACAGTCTCAGCTGCTTTATTGACATATGCCTCCACAACTTGTTGTTGGAGGGCTTGACGGCTCCCTTGGGAGCCCCCTTACGAGGATGACCCCCTTGCCTCACCAGAAGTCACCCAGTCAGTAGGCTCCTCAAACACCTCTCACGAAGGTGACCATTCAGCCTTAGCGGCCCTGGAGGGGGGTGGGCCGATCCTTGGGGGGTGGGAGCCGATGTTGACTACCTCCTCCCCCTCATCTGGGTGCGACTACTTACATGCAGCCGACCACGGAAGGCTCAGAGACATGGTTGGCGGCTTTTGGCCGTGAAGCATGACCTTCACCACCTATCGGAAGGTCCTAAGTTAGTACTTGGAAAGGAAAAACCGGAATGTTTAGTACTTGGAAAGGAAAAACCGGAATGTAACTTGAAAAGGCAAGCCCACAGCTTGCAAGATAGACCTTCTCCCCTTGGGATTCAACACAGCGACGCTGTTCCTCTTCCCAGCGCCGGATGGCCTCAGTCGTGACCTCCTTGATAGTAGCGCTCCTGCTCTCGAAGGGAAACAGCATGACCTGGGCTTGCTCGATTTGCACAAATGCAAAGAAAGCCAGGTCAGAGCTAAGGGAAAGGTAACTTATAGTGGAGACGCAAAGGACCCTTATAATAATTTTCAAGGATAAGAAGGCCGGCGGCAGTAAGGAAATGGTCGTTCTCAAAATATGATAGTTTGGGAAGCCAGTTAAAGGGCTTTTTGTCGCTCGACTTCACTCGCTGATGCTTGGGTTCTTTGCCCGCATCCACTATTTGAGACATGAAGGAGGGAAGGGGCTTCAGCCGATCATCGTCTCGAATATAGTATTAGAAATAAAGGCGTTCTCCCTCTCTTCCGAAGTCGGCTCTCCGAACGGGTTATGGACCTACTTACCGTCATTCCAGTTAGGAAGCTCGGCCTAACCCGTTGCATGGTGCACAAAAAGAAAATCGTATTTCCAGTTTTTCAACTTTGATTTCTTCTCAATAGCAGTCATGAAGCCCTTCATATTATTGAAACTATACCTGTCAGTATCCCCAGTCTTACTTGGGGCCTTCTGTACAGTATGAACCAATCAAACGCTTGATCAGTACAAGAGAGCCCGCGGAGCTCACATGTGGCGATTAAGGAGCACACCTTATGCCAGGAAGTAGGCACAATCTGTGCAGGCACCAACCTGTATTTGTTTAAGATTTCCACGATGACACCTATGTAGCAGAAATCTTAGGCCATAGAAAAGGGCAGCCCGATAGATCGCTAAACACCCCTGGGGTGGCCTGTTGATAGGGCATCTGGGTCAAGAATAACAAACTTATACCCGGTAGGGAAGAGATACTTCTCCTTTACAGCCGGCCTCTTTAGGGTACGCACTACTCTAGGGTTTGGAAAATGTGTGCTCAGCCTATCCCGAGGGTCCGAGTGTGCAAGGGCCCTTGGAAAACATGTCCCTTCTCCAACAACCTCTTGGGCCAACCCCCTTTGGGCACGACCTCTCTTCAGAGTAGAGACCAAAGAATGAGAACTTGTCGAGTAACCTTCCCCTCTCCTCTTAGGGGTACTAGTGCTGGTAGAACAAACCTTGACACTTAGTCTATGCGTGTCCAGGGTGGAATGCTAGTTACCTTCTGGGCATCCTTCAACCATGAGCTCTAGAACGGTCTTCAGGTGCGCGATAGCATTTGTCCTTGCCAACTTTTATTCCTGGACATCAGACATATGGGAAACTGCAACTTCAATTTTGTAAGGGTAAACGACCTCTTTCTCAATACTAAGGATACTGTGAGTGGAAGAATACTCACAACAAGACCAAGAGAGCGTGCTGGGCTCATATATGGGCATCGCATAAGAAATCTTTTTGGGTTCCCTAGGCTGATTCTTAGGAGGAAAACTTGCTACCACCTGGCCATCGATTTTGGTCGGGAGGTTTAGAAACTGGGGGTGACGGCCCTCCTCTTGAGGGTGGGTTGACCCTTTGGGGATGATCTTTCTTGATGAACGTGACGATGACATAACTTATCTAATAAATAGAAAAATAAGCTTCAAAGGGATACACAAAGGCGCGTACCTACAAAGATTGAAGGAAATTGAAGGCAAAGGTTGAAGACAAACAACCACATTTAAAGATTCAAAGAAAAGAAGGTTGAAGGGGGTGGGGTGGAGCTTCTCTCTCTAAAACCTTATAAAGGCAAACTCAGAATGACCTCCACCGAAACCCCCACTTCTCTTATATAGAGAGGAGAGCGGAGAGGAAGAGGCAACACCCTCTTCAAGACATTAGTAGATCTGGGGTGCCATCCAGGCCACAACACATGCCTCTCAGGCACATCTTTAGCACTGAAAAGGGTTAGGGGTCTCACAGCACGGCCTAGGGGTCGGTCGTTATACTCGCAGCTCCAAAAGGGGCTAAGAGTACCACAGCACGGCCTAGGGGCCGGTCGCTATACCTTTAGCTGCCAAAGTGGCTAAGGGCCTCAAAGTATAGCCTATGGGCTGGTCGTTGCACCTTTAGCCCTCGAGGGGCTAAGGGCCTCAAAGCACGGCCCAGAGGCCAGTCACTACACCTTTAGCCCCCAAGGGGCTAAGGGCCTCAAAGCAAGACCTAGGGGCTGGTCATTGCACCCTTAGCTCTCAAGGGGCTAAGGGCCTCAAAGCATGGCCTAGGGGCCGAACGCTACACCCTTGGCAAGGGGCTAAGGTTCTCAAAGTACGGCCAAGGGCCAGTCGCTACACGTTTAGCCCCCGAGGGGCTAAGAGATCCAAAGTACGACCTAATGGCTAGTCGCTCTAATGCATGACATAGAACCAGTTGCTATACATTTAACCCCAAAGAGGTTTGAGTCCTAGGGCACGGCTCGAAACGGTTCTCTATAACCGGGCTTATAACTAACAAGCACATAAGAACATCAATAGGAGGGCAAAGTTATTGAACGAAAGAGCAACTCTTCATTACCAATACATGTGGCTACATAGTAGCTGTGCAAAAAGAGAGTGAGAAAGAAAGAAAGATGAGCTACATTAGAGCTTACAATTATTTGTCATCATCGTCGCTAATGAAGGAGGGGTGTTTGCTTTCCTCCTAGCTATTCGTGGGCATCGACCCCACTTCCGGAGCAGCTGGCCCAGGCAGATGAGCTATTAAAATATCGTTCCCATTGAGGTTCAGCCAGGCTTCAAAAATGAACCATCGCAAGCCTATGAGAGCAGACTTCAGGTCCTCAGCTAGGTTCCTACAAAATGCACAACTCCAAGGCCTTGTAGACCACCACAACATAGAAGATCGTCTCAACCAATTCGAAAATATGGAAATTGCGGGCGGGGTCCTCAGCATCGGCAAAGATGAAATACGGACATAAATCATGATAATCCTCTGGGAGCGATCGAGGAGGGCAAGCGGCCCTTAGTAGGTGCCAGTAAAAGTTTCTAAAACAAGAAGGGCCATCTCCTCGGTGCTGAGAAAGTAGGGGAATACCATGATACAGAAACTCTTAGCAAGGTAAAAGCCAGACGAAAGGGATATCTAGCACCACCAAGTAAGCCCCATTTCTATACAAAAGCTGGGAGCCTCCTAATACAACATTCAAACCTTGGGAATAGGGTCGCCTCGGGAAACCCCCTAGGCATCAAGATCGAAACACAGGTGTCAATAGGTAATAGGGCATCTCTGACGAAATGTTGTCTTCCAAAGTCTGCAAATAGTCCCTTCAGTCGGAACTCGCTCCACATTCTACCTGACTACCCGCTCGGCTGGGGGTACAGGAAAAATATGAGGGGCTAAATGATCCGGAAAAAAACCAGGAACCAAGGTGGGCCCTACAAACATACATGTGGGCTTATGCTACAACGACATCTCCGGCCGCTCCTGAATCCTGAGCTGCCATTCCTAGGCCCAACATGAGAAACCATCCGGTGGCCTATTAGGGAAGCATCCCGTGTGAAGTTATGATTTTGCCTCTGGTAAAAAGGACTATAAATACCCACCTATCCAAATCGAAAAGGGGGGAATCATTTATTATGTATAATTAGTACTAAAAGGCACTTTTTCTTCTACGTTGTCTTTTCTTGGGATCCGGTACTGACTTGACCGTTGGAGAGACGTTCCCCGAATTCCAATATGGAGTATGCCTTTTTTGCATGTTCAATGCTCACGGAACATCAAGCGTACAGCCCGCACCATCACGTAAGCCCACTCTCTTCCCATGTCATCCATAGAGAAACCAGAAAGTATTGAAACAAGATAAAATGGGATTATAGTGAGAATGAGTATGATGGGTACTAACCTGTACATGTACAAATGTAATTTATTTACAAAATAGTTAACTTTGTGATTAAATAATGTCTCAAGCCCTGCTTCATTTTTTCCCTGTTTATGAGGCCTATAAACCTAAAAGCTTGGCTCAGCTCGACTTAACTCGACCTATTTGAATTATGAGACCCTTCAAGGTTGACTAAATTTGTTTTTGCCCATATTTTCTCATCTTCAACTTATAAAAGAAAATTTTTAAATAAAAGAAAATTTTTAATTTTTCTTTTTTGAGCATGATCCTCATTAGGAAAAGTTGAGCCAATTGTTGGCCTACAAGAGAAAGAGATGTTCCTATGTGGGTTTTCTCTTTTCATGGTATTTAGTCTAAGACCTTAGTTTATGGAAATTAGTGCCCAATTGTTTGATTCAACCTACATTGTTATAAACTTAGTTCTCGAGCAATTGTTGAATGAAATATTTAATGTTTTTTTTCAAGAGTAGACACATAAATTTGTCAATTATATTATAAAAAGTTATTCAAATTTTCCAGTTTGAGCAAGTTTTAAGGAAAAGATTTACATTTCTGCCCATTGTGGTTTGCACAATAATTTTTTTAGACCTATAAGCAGCAACAACTCCCAATTTATGTGCCTCTTTGCAGGGTTTGGAGAGATCTTCGTATAAGCAGTCTTATACATGTAAGATTTCTGGACCTACGAAAATTGAGAAAACAATTTGTAGGTTATCAAAATGCCCTTTTGTCAATTTTACTACAAAAATAAAAGAAAAAAGCTCTATCTAATTCCCTTCCACAACCCGTCTTTCTCACCTCCCCTCCTAACCCTAAGCCCACGCAGCAGTAGAAGTCTATGAAGGGCATGTGGATCGCCAACAAATCCCATGACCCAATCGATCCTAAGATATTCTTGTTTTCTATCTCTTCTATAACCTTACCTCCACCACTAGTAATGTTGTTGGTGGGCCTCAAGAGGGCTAATCAATAGCCGGAGACACTAATAATCCTTCTTCCATTTCCTCATGCCACCCCTTTTCCATATTCATCATACCACCTCACACTACATAGTCTCCTTTTTCCATCGTTCTCCCTTCTTTCCCAGCCTAATCTCTATTGAAAATTTTGAAAATTAACTTATTATGTTTAGGTACATCAAAGAGAGAAGAGGGAGTGAATGATATTAATTTTACCAAGGTGAGGAAGAGATTGTGCTTGACTTGTGGACAATATAAAAAAAAGGGCGTCATTAAAGTCATCAACAATTCATGAGCAACTTTATTTTATTATGAAGGGATGGATGGAGGAATAGAGTTTAAGCATGGAGAACATGGTGGAGCTACCATAGCTTAATTAAAGGGTACTTGAGGAAGTATAAGGTGGATTAGAGTCAAAGTATGTAGGTGGTTCAATGAATAGCTGACCTTTTGTAGGCTCTTTTGACCACAATGGTGTTGTGGTGGGCTAAAAAGGGGATAGGGTGCTATGGAGGGAGAGGTTGATATTTTCTCCTTCTTCTTCTTCTTTTTCTTCTTCTTTTTCTTCTTCTTCTGTTGCTTCTTATTATTGTTGTTGTTCTTGTTGCTGTTGTTGTTGTTATCTTGATCATCATTAAATAGAAGACTGAGAAGTATAAAAACAATAGTAATATTCAGAACTACAACAACTATAGAGGTATAAAATTGCTTAGTCACAATATAAAACTGCAGGAAAGGGTGACTGAGAGGAGCTTGAGGGAGGATACAACAATTTTAGAGACACAACTTTGGTTTTATGTGAGGTACATCAACTAAAGAAGCTATCTATCTCATACGAAGGATCATGGAATTATATCGGGATAGGAAACAAGTTTCTCCTCATGGTATTCATGGAATTAGAGAAAGCATATGACAAAGTACCTAGTAAAGTGCTATCGAGGTTCTAGGAGAAGAAAGACATGCAGGTTGCATATATTTGAGTTACTAAAGGTATGAACGACAGAATAAGAACGACAAGTAAAACTCTAGGAGGGGATACAAATGATGTTCCTATAGATACTAGACTTCAAATATTAGCCACTGAGGCCTTTTCTTTTTACTTCGATTTTAAATAATCTCACTAAAGTTATTCAAGATGAGGTACTGTGATATATGCTATTTGTTGATGATATTACTTGTATCGGTGAGAGTAGTAATGGAGTTAACAATAATTAAGTTGGAGCAATGGAGAGGTAGCTTAGAGTTTAAAAGTTTCAAATTAAGTAGATCAAAGAATGAATACTTAAAAAGTCGATTTAATGGAGGGGAATGGGGGGAATTGATGACAAAGTGGCCATTGGTGTCTGTATATCAAGGAATGAAAAGTTTAGATACCTGGTCCGATCATTCAAGAAAAAGGAGATATTGATAAGGATATTAACCATTGAAAAAAGGTGACGATCATAGAGATGATGATGATTCATTAGATTTGTGGTCGATTGGATAAAATTAGGAACGCAGTGATGAGAAACAAAGTAGGAGATGAGAGAGGCTAGACTTTGATGATGTAGTTATGTAAGGAAAAAAATATAGATGCACTAGTGAGGAAATATAAAATATTGACCTATCAAAGGGTAGAAAAAGTTGATACAGACCTAGAAACAACCAAAACGAAGTAATTAAGTATGATTTGCATAACTTAGGAT
The DNA here is from genome assembly GCA_029747015.1 of Carnegiea gigantea. NCBI lineage: Eukaryota > Viridiplantae > Streptophyta > Magnoliopsida > Caryophyllales > Cactaceae > Carnegiea > Carnegiea gigantea. The sequence goes on from JAKOGI010000141.1 coordinate 398,888, forward strand.
TAATAGTGGACATGACTCATGACAGGAGTCTTTAGAGGTATAGGATTAAGGTTGCTAATCTTACCTAGCTTGATAATTGATTCAGTCCATTAGCTCATGAATGCATAGGAATAGGTGATGTGTAGCTTTGGTTATTACTTTCCCTACAATTCATGTATCTCTGTGTGCTAATAATTCTAGATCAAACTAGATATAGTTGAACACAACTAGGGTAATTTGATTTTCTGACATCCTCTATAACATCACATCCATGACCTTAGAGTCGAAAGGGCATGTGCCTAATTGGTACCACATTTGTTGCTCCAAAGGAATCATCCAGGTTTAATGGTGCCTAGGTAATGTAAGTTTCCATATGGGGGTTCATGCAAGCATGCAATGGGTCTCTAGGCCCAATTCCCCCTCCCCTTGGGTCATTCTAACTCAGCTAGATTCCTTGAAATAGGGGCACAATATGGTGCCCCAACTTACTATCTCAAAAAAAAAAAAAAAATCCATGACTTTGGATAAGTACTAGAACATCTTTTAGATTGACAACAATCTCTAGCTTATACATACTAAAACTCATTTCAAGATATTTTGGTTTTCTCATGCTCCTAAAAAGCTTAGGAGTATTCTTTTCCCCTTCAATTAGTAATGAACATGTCACAATTAATAACAACATTAGACCTAGAAGACGGTCATTTGGTTCAGGTGCAGGTTGGTTAAATTTGGGTTGAATTATGTTTTGGGTTAAGTGACATTTCGGGTTGGTTCGATTCGGGTTGGGTGAACTTCGGCTCAGGTCGACTTTGAGTTAACTAATTTTTGGTCCAATTGACTTGTCATGCAAAAACAAGTAACTTTGTCAAAAATTTCAAGTCGGATATGATTCAGTTCGTGTCAATTCAGATTTTGGGTCCACTTTTAGGTGACCCTATTTCAGATGTTGGGTTAGTCATGGGTCCGGATCATTCGGTTGGGATTTTGGATCAGTTTTGCCAGGTCTAAACAACATGTGTGGGCTACTAAAGATTTTGGGAGCTTTTATTAGAGATTTTAGATTTTATTCCCACATCGATCTTTAAGCCTCATTTGCACCAAAAAAACATATTAAAATATATGCACAACTTTTGTAATCACCACTACATCATAATGCAATTTCTTGGAAATCCATCACTATGTATATTCTAGGAAAACTTAACATTAGTCCATAGCTATCAGGGTGTGACAAGCATAACTGTTTGAGCTAAGCCCTATGGTTGTTTACACATAAGGATGTTGATCCTCTATGAATCGTTATCCGATTAATGGAACTTTGAAGTGCACGCCCTCCCAAAATTCAATTAGAACACATGCATTGCTTGGATCATGATCCAAAAGGGAGGCTCACAATCCAAAATATTAGAGCAAGAACAATCGTGAGCCAATTTTTGGCTCACCGGTGGAGGCCTACCACTGCCACATCAACCCTCTCTCCAACTTTTTGGCTCACAAGCCTCACCCTCTCCAATGGTTGGCTCACTACTTTAGCTCACCAAATAAAATAATACCCATGAATCCACACCCCAACACACAACTACTTTTTTAAAATTCAAAAAAAAATAAAATAACAATAAAACATTAAAAAAACAAAAAAAAGAAAAAAGGGGAAGGGGGATGGCTTGCGGCAGGCAGCCGCCCCGCAAGTCGGCTAGCCAAAGCCGGCCAGTGCATGGGGGCGGGTTACCTGCTGCCTCGGCCCTCCCAAATTTTGGCTCGTGGGCCATGGGGTGCCCCTGCTCTTATCTGTATTAGTGATCTACACATCTCGTCTCGTGGTCCGACTCCCTACAGTGATCCGCTCACAACTTTTTCTTTTCTCTCGGCAAGCACATTAATGATTGGTACAAAATAAAAGGCTAAAACTAATTAAATATGTTTAAATATGGGTCCATGAGCAATATTTTACTTGGTGATCCACGTGATATAGAAGGGAGAGAAAGGTTGGATTGTAGGATGATGTGAAAGGTGCAGGTCCCTACTTATGATCCAAAAATACAAACTACCATTACAAGTCCTCTTATTTCATCTTTCTCATTGCTGTATTTTGAATTTGAGTCATGAGTTATCTAAACACAAAATTTCATCTTCAATATGTGTGTGTATGGTAATATTTATCTTAATAAGGATAACATCTAAATATAAGTTTGATAATTTATATAAATATATAGAAAATCTAAATAAAGACTAACTAAAGAGTATAAAAATTTAAAGTATTATCAAGATTTAATCCTAGAAAGAGGCGGTCTCATATATTAGATATGCTAGCAAGAAATTTTATTGTAGCTTTAGTATTGATCTATTGTTTTAAATGTTGTTTGTTGCTAATTAAACATGTTGGTAAAACCCATAGCCTTGGCTTACTATCATCTTCAAGCAACCCTTCCTTCTTTTTTGCTAATGATAAACCCCTTTTCTACTTTGTTTCTGGTCTTTATAATTTTTTTTTCTCCGAATAAATATTTTCTCTCCATTTGTTGAGAGTATCTCTATAGCCTCTTTTGATAAGTGGTACTATTTTTTGCTACTTAAGCGGACCTTTCAAGTCTTTGCGATTGAATTACTGATTGATACCAAGCCCAATTTTTCTAACATGGACTACAGGGGCATATAAATCTTTTCGAAAGGTAAGTTATACAAGTTTTAATGATCTTCTTGTGTTAGAGGTTGCATCAGAAAGCAAGATTGGGTAGAAGATAAGTGTCCAAAACAGTTTTAATTAGTTTTCTCAATCAACAGGCAGGTTTTGTTACTGTCATTTTGCATTTGTTTGAGTATGATGTTAGTGGAAGATGTCTAAATGACGTTGATTTCCAATTAATAAATTAATCTTTACTCTCAGGAGAAAAGATCTTATTTGTTGTAGAATGCTTGCACTCTAATTTTACTAGAAGACTTTGGATTAGTAATAATTAGATAAAAGTGTTCTGCAAATTTAAATTAATATACAATTTTGTACTTGGTGAACTTAGAGATTGGCCTTTAAAGCAACCATTACAAGTATGATATTTTGGTCGGTGCGTATCTACCTGGTCACCTATATTGTTTTCTCCGTCTAATTTAGAGGAAGTTTAAAATCTACTATAAATGACTTGATCTAAAAGTTTCATACCAATTATTAAATAATTAATAATTAATCATTTTTATCCTTAATCTTCACCAAACTGTCCTTTATAAAATTGTTACATCAAATGCATACATGATCAGATCTGATAAAAATTGATTCAATATGAAAATCTTACCACAACCCGCTTGATTATGCTTTTAGCATCCCCACCAATGACAAGCTGACATATGGCAAAGACCAAATTGACAAAGTAAAGAGTTGGCCTCAAGGGAGAATGAAGGAACAAGGAAGGACATAATGACCATTTCACCTTTAGAATGAGAAATGACTGTTCTATTCTTGGGCACCAACCACATAGTTATAAATACCCCATATATCATCATTATGGCAACCATTAAACACTATTCATGACATGGAACTTATGATTCTCTCTCAATATTAGTAGAATCTCTCTATGTTTATTCTCCTTTTTTTCCACATATCCTTTATATGCTGACTTTATCATTGGAGGGGTCTTTATCGAGACGG
>JAKOGI010000141.1:407500-442500 GCA_029747015.1 Carnegiea gigantea
AGATTAAGAATTTTTGAATTTCCCTTATGACTGCAAGAACTTCTTTTTCCATCGTGGGATGGTTGTATTTTGCTTTATTAAAGCTTCCACTGCAATATTTGCAGAGTTTTTCTCCTTCTTTGATTTTGAGTACTACACTCCAATGCTCATTGTTGGCATCTGTCTCAAGAATTAAATCATTTTCTTCGTTAGGCAAATTAAGGACAGGAAGATTTTTATACATCTTCTTGAAATTTTGCACAATCTTTGTATCGTTAATAGTCCACGTCCAACTAATATCCTTCTTGAGTTTTTGCTGTAATAGTTTTCTTAGTTTAGCTAAATCTTTAATGAAATCAGAAGCATAAGTAAGACACCCTAGAAACCTTTCTAATTGCTTCCTGTCTTCAATTTTTTCAGAAAAATTTTCTATTTTTTCCAGAATATATTTTTGTAGAATAATCTGTCCAACTTTCATTTCTAGACCTAAGAACTCGATTTCTTGTTCAGCACAAATGCACTTGTTTTTTTCAAGTATAATGCTGTGATGAATGCATCTTTGGGTGACAACCAGAACATCATTTTTATATTGCTCTATGGTTTTAGAAAAGATAAGGATATCATCAATGTAAACTAGACAACAATGATTAAGGTCTTTGAAGATGTTATCCATTCTTCTCTGAAATATTTGAGGTGCATTTTTAAGACCAAATGGCATTACTATCCATTCATAATGTCCTTGTGGGGCACTAAATGCAGTTAAAGGAATACTTTCCTCTTCCATTTTTATCTGCCAATACCACTCTTGCAATCCATTTTCGAAAACCAAGAGGCTCCTTGAATTTTATTGAAAAGGACTGTTTTGTTAGGAATATAATAGCCATCAAAGACAGTGTTACCATTAAGCTTTTTGTAATTGATTACCATTCTGGTTTTTCCTCTTTTTTCCTCAGCATGATTTCTTACCATGAAAGCGGAACTGGTGTGAGGACTCTTGCTGTTTCTAATTAATCCTTTATCCAGAAGTTTTTTGATTTGTTTATTAAACTCTTGAATGTCCTGATGGGTATACACCATTTGTTTAACTCGGATGATAGTGTTGGGATTTAATAAAGTGATTTTAGCAAATATTTTGTCTTTATCCCAAAATTTCAGAGGATTATCAGAATAAAGTTCTTTGCATAATTTTTCTTGTTGTTCAATTATCTGCTCTTTAATAGATAACTCGAGTAATGAGATTGTTAGTGCTACTTCACGTTGTGCAGGCATTACCTTCTCACCACGCTGGCTGCGTGTAAATTCAATTTTGTGATGAGTATAAGCCTTACTTAATTTTTCAATAGGAACTGAGTGACTATTAATCGTAAATATTATTTGGTTTGTGGTCTGGGTGCATGGAGAATATAATCTTTGAAAATTATTTCCAATAATCATATCATGAGAAGGTTGATCAGTAGCCCATAGAACTGGTATAATACATTGAACTCCTTCTAATTCTATAGTTAATCCTTCTATGGCTTCATTGTAGCTCATAACACTATTATCAACTATTCTTACTTGCAAAGGATTTTTAGTTTTGTTCCACATAAATTCAGGAAATAATGTTCTTTTTCCAAAGCATACAGAACAACCACTATCTATGTAGGCACGCAGTCCATATTTATTATATCCCTCTAAACATATCTTTATTGGGATATAGATGCTATTGGGGTTTGTATTGGTAGCTTCATAGGACATTTTCATGGTCATATTTTTGATTAATTCATCCTCATAAATTGGTTCACTAACAGTTCTAGTTTTGTATCCAATGACCTTTCTTTCCAAACTTGTTAATCGATCTAAACTGGGTCTTGCAACTTCAAAACTCATTCTACTCATTTCATTGCTCATGCTAATTGTATCATCTTCCCTATGCTCTTCTTTAGCGGATGAAGATCCTTCTCCCTAATTTGACTTTGTGCTCGTACTTCTTAATAACTGGGGTTTAATGGTGATTTTTTCCTCCTCATCAATTTTTATTACATTTTTCTTATTAATTTTTGTAGGGTGGGCAAAGTTAGATATCCATGAATGATCGATTTTTATATCTTGAGGGTTAGACTTCATTCTTTGAATTTTCTGCATCGGGGTAGAACTTTCAGATTTTTCTGCCTCTATCATTGTTACCTTAGTCTTAGGGTCTATCGTATTATCTAACTTATAGATGATTTTCCAAAATATCCATAACGGATATTCTCCTCTTTTCATGTCCATCCCGACTGTTTTGATCTTAAGGGATAGGAAGTTTTTAGCAAATTCATCTTTTAGATTCACATAATATCCAGGTCGATAATTGAAACCTACTGACCCATTACATAAATTTATTTTTATCCCTGTAATTATTTAATTATTAAATTTGGTATGTCTGATATCACAGAGTAAGGCGTAAAGATCAATATCTTTACCATAATATTGTAATGGAGTGATTTGAACTTGGACACTTCCGACGTGGATATACCTATACTTTCTATCTTTGTTATGCTTAAGAATATTCTCCTAATTGATCAGATTAACTTTTCCAACGTCATACTCACAGTCTTTGATCTCAAGATCTCCTTCCATCATTTCACATACGTATTTGCTTTTTATTTGAAAAATAGATTTTTTTATAGATCATGTCCTTTTGGATTATAGGAAGAATCCATTCTCCCTTAACTTCTTCATGATCATTATCTACCACAAATTCTTCTCCTTGAAGATCACCAAGACTTACTGACCTACTTTCCATCATATGGTTAGTTTCTTTATAATCACTTTCTTCATAATCATTGTCCTCTATAATTGCAACAATTCCTTTGTTGTTGCCTAGGGCTAGTTCTAAAACTTCATCTTCACTAAGCTCAACATAATCTAGGCTTCCCAATGTTTCAATAAGTTTGTTATTCTTCCTATTTTTGCATTCGTTAGCATAATGCCCTATTTCTCCATATACCCAATACTTGTAGTTGTTTTTTCCTGCCAGGCAATAAGCAGCTTTCCTAAAAAATTTACGTTTTTTAGGACTCGATTTGTTATAATATTTTCTTCTATATTTTTCGCCTCTCTGGTTATTAAAGCTCTTTTTCTTATAGAATTTTCTTTTTCTTCTTTTCTCAGATTCTTTTCCCTGTTGGTGAGGTGAATCCCAACAAGTCAAGAACTGCTTCTTAATCTTCTTTTGCTTTTGAAGATCAAGACATTGTTCACTGATCCATTTTCGCAAATAGAAAATTCTCGCTCCAAGGGTATCTACAACATCTGTTCGTTCAAACCATGCCATGTATTTTTCATTAATTATAGAATTTATAGGATATGGCAATTTATCATAGAACATGTCAAGATTTGTTTCATTATGCCCAATTTTATAATAATATTGACTGAATTCTGCAATATAATTTTCTAAGTATCTCATATCCCATAATTTTATGTTGTTAATTTTTCTTTGCCATTCTCGTTTTTTTCTTCAGAATCAATTTTAGCTCCGATGAATTCGGTCTCAATTTCTTTACACAGACTTCTAAACATAGCAGCTGGTATTTCCATCGTTCTTAAAGTATTTTTACCATCCTCACTTAAAGAATCATACCAATAAGCTACAGTGCCCAAGAAACTATGCTCGATATAATTTAGAAAGTTTGCCCAAGTCCATGTAGTATTTAAATTTAAGATACTGTTCATTTCTCTTTTTCAGTACTCAAATATTTTTTCTTTATTACGAGCTCCATCGATGTTTAAGATATAACCAGTTTTACTAATTGGGGTAAGTCCAATCTCTTCATAGGTCGTGGCTTTTCTTGGGACAAACCTGAAGAAAAAATTATTTGTTGGTCCTGCAAGAACATACTTAGGTCTCAAGAAATGAGTGTTTCTTCTGGAAGGTTCACTAAATTTCTCAGGTTTAGGAATGACATTATTAACAAGATTAGTCTCTATTTCATGTAAGTCAATTTCTTCTCCTATTTCGTTAATCTCATTTTCTACAACCAATTTACCATATTTTTATCTAATTTTCGTTTAATTTCTTTTAATGGTAACGTATTAAGATAATTGAGTTTAATATGATTCATTTGCTGATATATTTCTTCTTCTAGTTGGACATTATTAGTTTTGTTATTATCATCAGACAAGACATCACATTTATCACTAATAGCGCTCATGATTTTGTTCAGTTCTTCGGGATTTTGTTCTTTATCAAACATTTTTTGTAGCTCTTCAAGACTATATTTTTCATACTCCATCTTCTTTTTCTTTCTTTTCAGCAGATTTTTCACCAGATTGTTCTCCTACTTCTTTTTGAATTTTTATCTCTTGCAAAGGAAATGGAAATTTGTTTTTTGGATTTTGAGAAGGATGTTGATGCTGAAAAGGAGTGTTAATTTTAGGAGTAGCTTTTTCGCTATATCTAATTTCGTTAATAAGAGAAAGATAAATAACTGTTAACTGATTCTTAAGATCTTTTAATTCAGTATTAATTTTAGTTAATTCCGCTTTTAGTTCTAAAACTATATCAGTAATATAATTTAATTGGGGTGCTACTGAGATATTACCTTCTGGTGAGTGAACAATATGTGAATAATTTGGACTAGGACAAGCAGGTGATGCTTCCAGCATTAAACGTAGTTAGTCACACTTAATCACGATTAATTAGCTTAATTAATCATTAATTAGCTTAATAATCTTAATCATTCTTGTGCACGTGGCTCTGATACCAGATGAAAGAGAACGTCGAGATCTATTAGTGAACAAAAAATCACAAACATAATTTTAGAATTTTCGAAAGTAAGTTTTTAAATATTGGGGTTAAATTGTAAATTTTTAAAAGTTTAGGGGTTTTTTTGCAATTTAAAAGGGTCTGTAAATTATTATACCCAAACTTTGGGGTTTCAGAAATTATTATACCCAAACTTGAATGGGTCCATAAATGCGTTTTCAAACTGGTCGGGTCTAAAAATGATTATACTAAAGTACGATGGCTCGAGGTGCAATTCTTCTTTGAAAATACTGACAATATTTTAGGCAATTGGGCTAATGATCTCTTAAAAATATGGTATATAACAAGGGCTATGAAAATGTTCAAGAACCATGTATCTTAACCAAAAAGTTAAGCTAATGGTTAAAAATTAAGGGATAGATTTTACTAACATTAAATCCATACTTCGCATAATATTTTATGTTAGATTTTCTTTTTAAAAAAATTCTAAAAATCAAGTAAGAATAACTTTCTAGCACTTTGGGATTACAACATATTTGATGAAACCAACAATTCCATGTCAAATCCTTACAAGATCGAGTTAGAGACTAATAAAAAGGAAAAGATAGTTCAACAGTCTGTGTTGATCCTCATCAAATGACTCTCTTTATAGAAGAAACATCTCAACTGTAATATTATAGCTGATATCGTTAATACAACATTATCTTAATTTTTAGCAACCCATTTTATCTAAAAAGAATTATATCAAGTAAAATAGTTTAATTATTTTATAAACAATATACTAATTAAAATATATCAATTAATTTCATAGATAATATCTGTAACTCAAAAAAAAAATTGATTGTCAATAGTTCAATAGTAAAAATCCCAACTATGCGACTTATTTAATGGGATCCATAAAATAGTAATTGCAATAGTATAGAAAAAAAGACTATTCATTATTATTAAGATGATTAATTCAAATTAATCATAAATTAAAAGATAATTGTTACCCCTACATAATGCTTTCATTAGATAATGGAAAAAAAATAATCTGGTCGTATAAAAAGGTTTTAACCCCCACTTGCAATCAACGTTTCAATAACTTTACCAAACCATCTATTTTAATCCTTCCGTTATTTTTTCTCAAACTATATTATTTTGCAGACAAAACAACTACATTATTTCATTAAAAATTTTTAATCTTAACTTTGTTTAGCCAAAAGTATGAAGATACTTGTCAAAAGTATGTCATTTCACTCACCTTTAGATATTAACTTTGTAGATCCTCCAACACACCTCTGCGTGCAAGTGCCCTTTCTCTTTGAAGAGTGGGCGTTGCAAAAGGCCGTGTTACCTGGCCAAATAATTAAATTGGGGGGTTGCTAAGAATTGAACCAGAGATCTTTTGTCAAGAAAGGCTATGATACCATATTCAATTTTATATGAATTGGATTTAAAACAAACAAGCAGTGTATTGAAGCCCATAAGAATCCAATCTAAAACCAATTAGGAATGGATGGAGCAACCCACTAAATTATAAGCATGCTTGAGGTCTTTTTATCGTTTACTTTATCAATATAGGACAATGATACTTTTTACTCTTCACATACCCCCTCATGTGAGGGTTATTGTCAAGGCCTAGCACGTACCATGATGCTATGTGGAAGACAATTAAAAACCAAATTCGAGCAACTATTTGATATCATGTTAAGCTTTATACCAAATGGGTATCAATGCATATAAGTCCAATAATGTTCCTACCCAAAAACTAATTGACAATAAGTGGAGTATCTTATTAGAGAAATATGTTCAAAGCCCCTTAGCTGTCAATATGGGACTACTACACTTTTATAACCCTCAGACGCCTCCTAATATGTGAGCTATTAATAAGGGTAACATGTGAACACCATTAATCAAACATTGATGGTGGCAAATTCAAAACCAACTCACTCTAATTTTATGTTAAATTTTATGTCAATTGAATCTTACTATGTCAAATTCTATGTCAATTAGGGCATCTGTTTAATTTCATTTCTTAATAACATCTGTAAGAATTATTATTACAAATTTAATTATGATTGCACTTGTATTATCCTCGGTGCATGACCCAGCAACTTTATTACCCATGCTAGACTCTTTTCTATTATATTTTATCAAATGTCTGGCTCCTTACTTCTAGATGTGGCAAAACTGATGTGAGACTTGAAAACTAAATTGAATGATTCTTAGCTATACTGAACACAGCACCAAAATCAAAGTTCACTCGAAACTAGACTCAAAATTATAAATTACTCAAGTCAAACTGAACTAGACCCAAAATTTTCTATAAAGTTGCTTCTTTTTGTAAGGTATAGACCAATTATGAATTGGCACAAATCGAAATATTGTTGATGCAAAGCATATACAATCTGAACTTAACCAACCCCTATCTGAATCGAACAAACAATATGTCACGTCTACCTTCATCTCTTTTATTCCTTCCTCATGCTCATTTCATAGAAGCTAAGGGCTTGTACTATCCTAGCTTGTTGTCATTGGCATGAGTTTTTGTTTAGTTTTCTTTATATAAGGTCACTATTATATTTTTTTTAATAAAAAAGTATCAAGACCCTACTTTCTAGATGTTATCCATTAGGCGCGGTTTGGCTTAAACAGTTATAAAGGATTAAATGAAATTAAAAATGAAACTAAGAGTTAGATATGAAGATGGTTTTCAATTCCTAGTGTCACCTATTTAACTCAATCCAGGATTGCAAAAATTGATTCCAAATGTATATATTTATATAATCCAATGTGGAAGAAGAGGTTTACTCACGGATATACTCAAAAATTTTGAGTGATACATTGGTATGTGATTCTAAGCAACCAACCATGAACCAAAAAATCAAATATGATAATTAGTGATATCATTTCCATACCTAAATTGAAAGAATTACGGTGAGCCAAACAACTAGTTATTCCTGTTACTGTGTAAGCTATTTTTCTCTTTATTATAATTTTATTGGTTTTGAGAATTATTTAGTTGCAATCTTAGATATTAGGTGGAACTAAACTTTCACAAAATTTTTATTAGGATGCTAGACCCTTTTTTTCATCTTGTTGATAACCTTTAAGATAAGAGATAAAAACAAAGATACAATAATCAGTCCAAAATATAAAGTACAAGTAAAAAAATCTCCTTTTACATTCTAATTAAAATGACATCCCCTTAATTTGATTAACATATATACTTCTAGCCTCTCAAATTTCAATAAAAATCGTGTCATATCAAGCCCACACTATCTCGAAGGAATAAGTACAAAGACTTGACATTCAACCACTTTTGCTGAGCGATCCTTATTAAGATATCTCTTCATTGCAAAATTTTTCACCTTGTTGCCCATAAATGCCCCTGGCCTAAAGTGTCGTGGTATCTGAAAATGTCGCTGAAGTGCTTGGATAATAATTTCATTACCACCTTCAACATATATGATGAAGGAAACAATAAGAAGGATTAAGCATATACAATTATCTTAATTCTGCAGTGGAAGCTGAAACTTAGCTTCGAATAACTGGTTGAAGAAGGATCTCACTCAGTGGAGAATCCCACAATCTTACAGCCTAATAGCTCTAAACTCTTGACACCCACTCTCATATCTACCTCTTAGATTGTGCCTTTATTTATAATAAAGCGTCAAATTAGAGCCTCTGGGGTTTAGGTGAAAAGTTATGGTTACGCCTTTGGCATGTTATGTAATTAAGTTAGCAACCCCTAATGGGTGAATCACGCATCTAAAACCAACATCTCCCACTCACACATAAAAGAGTGCTTATTTTCCCTCAAAAGAAAACTTGTTTTCTTTATTGTTTCAACACATTCTTCATACCAAGCAAATGGACCAACATAGTTGTGAGAGTATTATGCTAAGGATGTGCAACCTCTTGTCCGGAACCACACGTGATAGTTAGAAGCATGCAAATACCCTAGATCATTTCAATCGCATTAAGATGTCTCACTTTGATTGTATTAAATATCATCCTTCTTATTCACAATTACAACCCGTATGTCATAACTAGTACACTGGGTGAATAAAAAATAATGATATTTCATGAATAATCTTCTTGTTCTCACGAGACTCTGGACCAAACTCAACTCGTTTTTTTAGACATGTCCTACCAACTAAATCATTCATGATCCTTTGGCAACACTATAAGATAACAAATATTTAATCAAGTCTTAAGCCACTGATTAGAGCCATGAGGGTACAATTATAGGGTTATAACCTTTTAGGGTCTCACACAAATATATGTTAAGATGTAACTTATATTAACCGGAGTAGTCAACTCTTGCCCACATGGTATAAAATATACCCCACAATGCTCCTTTCCTATGGAATGTATGTCTTTTTATTCTTTAACCATAACATTGTACATATAACATTTAGATATGTTATTGTCCAAATTAACAACTCAATAACTTGAACTCACGTCTGGCCACTTTTGGGTAGACTAAGTAAAATTCATTTTTACCCGTATGTTGTAATAAATTTTTATCATTATTAAGGCGACATTCATGATTTTAAGTTGACGAGTTCTCACATTATCCTTATGATAATTTTATAGAAAATTTTGCCTCTTCTCCCATTAATGCTCTTATTTATGGAGGCGGTTGCCTATGTGAGAGGGCAAACCTCATATCTACTTGACATACCTTTCACATCAAGAATGCACAATAAGCATCCATGAATAAGAATGTTAATTTAAATATTTTTGCAAGTGTATGATAAACAACTCATTTGACTTTCGTAATATTAGAGATTCATTTGTGGACGTTGAGAACATAATTGGTGAACACCACACCAAAGCATGTTAATTATAACTATCATCTACAAAGACTCGTAAGCCCTTATATGCCCAATAAGCACATCATCTTACTAGGTCTTGATCAATCGCACTACAAGTATATTCTTTGTAAGAACATACTTTATGTTCGTTCTCTTTGTGTGCTATCATGTCATTCTCAAAGTTGAATTTGATGTTCAATATGTTTGGTCTTACAACAATACTTACGTTTCTTAGTACATGTGATCACAACTTATCACAGTAAATCATTACTAGATTGTACTATTCAGTCTATTAACTAAGTAATCTAAGTACCAATGGAAAACAAACTCTTGTGCTTTCAATGAGAAAGCTATAAACTCATCATGTCTTATGAACAACACAACATATGATTGGTGGCCACTTTAGCACCATTGCCAAGTAGGAAGATAGGTTCATTTCTCACCTAGTAGGAAGATAGGTTTATTTTCACCTAAACCGCCCACGGTCAAGACCAACAGATCCTTTTTTATGCAAGTTGTTGCCTATGTATCAAAGCATGCAACTGGAGGTTCCTTTTAGGTACCTCATGAATTAACTACCCGCCCTTATGCAGGCTTGTGTCCCCTTGATATCTCTTTAGAGATACCACGTATAATATGGACCATATCATGCATTACACTTATAACCATACTTAAGTTTCTCATTAGCCCCTTTCTGGTAGAGCGTGGACACATTTTACTATAAGGCCCCACTATTATTGATGAGAGTAACAATATAGTCATAGTTGTGTGTATTAGGTTATTCAAAGACCTTTTGATTTCATCCTCTTTTGGAAAAAGAATGATCTTCAATATTCTTTCAAAAACATTATTTCAAGAGCATACGCTACTTTACCCTCAGTAATCATCTCAAATTTAAATAGTGAGGCCTTTTGCCTTACTTAGTAATGCTATATCATTTCTAGCTATTAGTAAGTCATCTATGTATAATGACTTGGCTACAATATTTGCCTTTGGACCTTTTGGTATAATCACAATGATCTTTACCAATCATAGTGATCTTATCCACGAGAGATGCCACATTGTGAGCAACAAATGTACCAGTGCATTTAGATATGTTAAGGTCATAACATGAGCTCACATGTCTACAAACCTCATATTTGTGACCTTTTTGAATAGAGCCTTTAGATTATTCCATTTAAGTTTCTTTACTTAAATTTTTAAGTTTCCTTTGAGATTTACACTTGTACATCCACATAATGTAACTTTTTGCTCAAACTAGCAATAGTAGCTACACAAAGGCGAATCAAAGTAAGTCACATAGTGAAAAAGGGTAAAACTCATTGTAGTTGATCCTACTTGGTTTACCCCTTTTGCTACAAGTTAAGCCTAATGTCAACTTTACCATTATTCTTACAATTTAAGAACAGGTTTACCCCTTTTGCTACAAGTTAAGCCTAATGTCAACTTTATCATTATTCTTACAATTTAAGAACACATTTGTTCTCGAACAACTTTGTGTCCTTCTAAAAGGCCAACCACCTGTTGACCTTCATTTACTTCATTTATTTTCATTGCCTTAATCCACTTGTCCTTAGAACGGTTAAAAAGGCACTTTGGCTCATCTCTAGTTTGTAGGAGTTCTGTAAAAGATTCATATACCTCATTGCCCAAATTGCATGGAGGAATACTTTACAACTAGGTTATGTCTAATAAAGATTTACATAATCTCAAAGTGTTCCTCTTTGGATTGATTTTACTTCCACTCAAATCGAGACCAATCATCTTGCTTCCACTTGGAATAAGAATAGGATTGCTTTCATTTTATCTTGATCGATGACGAAGGGGAATCTTGACGATAAATTCATTCATCAACAATTAAAATTCTCTCGCTCGAATGAAGGGATCCAATAAGGTTTGGAGAATTAATATAGATAAGTCTTAAGAAATCTCCCCCTTCTTTGGAAATTTGCTATTTAGAATGTGACATATGTTGGGTTGAATTTCAGTTGCATTCCCACTGTCTAGCAGCCCAATGAGTAAAAAATTCTTTTAAGGTTAGAGTATCCCTTAAAGACGTTCTCCCTTCTCCCTTCTCCCTTTTAGTGCTTCCATAGGAGGGGTTGTCTGCATGGGCTGTATACCCCGAGGTCCAACGACACTTAGCTTATGCTTTAAACAATCCACCCCATATAGAGTGATAGCAACTGACTTAATAAAAACAAGGTTTAGATCATAGATTGCAACAAAAGGAGATTTCACCAATAGGAGATTCACAATTTTGTACAATCATTGATCCTAGCATCTCAAGGAACATTCTATTTTCTTTCTCCACAGCACCAGTTTGTTGTAGACTTTTAGGAATAGATAGCTGATAAACTATATCTTTCATCATTATACGCCCACTATATAAAGCCCAAAAAATATTTGGCATTGGTTTGGTCTTTGAGGCCTTAGCCTTTTGGGTCTAATTGACTTTTAATGAAGTAAGTTATTGCCTTACACTCACATGAGATCAATTAGATAAGACAAAATTAAGTGAAACATGATGAAACATACAAGGTCTATGCCTTATTATCACATTTTTTGGTCATAAATGTTCAAATGAATCAATTACAATGAAAATTCATCTCGTATAGCCTTTTTAATATCTTCTTGTTACTTTTCCTATCAGACGATGTTCACAAGTGGGCTACTACTCTTATGTTTCCCAAAAATCTTATTTTTGACCTAGTTCAGCATGACAAATAAACATTTCACACCATGATAATTATGTGAATATAAAAAAAACAAACACTTGGACTAGTGGAACAAATATCCAAATCCATTAATCCATTACAAGCAAACCATTTCTAATGAAAGCAGAAATTAAAAAAAGTGTTTTGAAAAACAATTCAGTTTCAATGGCATGAAAATAGCCAAATTAAACCTAACATCGATAAAACCAACATAGCAGCATTATTTAGGTAAATCTTAGGTGCAAGTAGGACATCACATTAAAAAAGGGTATCAGCCGCTACGCAGGACTAGCTTTCATATTCCGATTAAAAACCACATTGTCATTATCTCCACATGTGAACTCAGCGAACCATGTAGAAACCCGTTAGAAGCCCAGTAACACTCCATGGTCCCTACCTATGTGGTGCATAGTCCTGAATCTACGATCCACATGGGATTAGTTTCAGAAAGAAGAATACAACTAACAACGTAAAAGTTCTTGTGCCCAGTGCAATCATGAGCATAGTAACCATTTGGCCACAGTTAAAGCACTTAAATTCTATTAAATTCATCTTTCCTGCACGTTTTTCTTCGTCTTGCTTATCATGCTCAGGTTTCTCATTTGATTGAGCCTTGCCAATCCACTTTCCTTGGTTCTTTCTCTTAGAACCAATTCTTGAATTAAAGGTTGACATATACAATTCTACATCTGTCATTTTCATGGCCTCTTGTCAGTCTTCCTAAGCTCAAGTCATCATCTGATATCCTTAGAAGTAATGATATACTTAGTTTGAGCCAATACCATCTTAATATGATCCAGTTATTTGGTAATGAATGGTTCATAGCATGAACTTGTTGCTCATCGATCAATTCATAGCTCATTTCAATCAATCAACTGATCATATTTGACATATGCCTTAGATGCTCCCTCATAGAGACATATGGGCTCCTCTTATAGTTGTCAAACCTGATAGCAAGAGACTTAAGTCTAGCAGTTGCGGCAGTTGACATGATGCTTGTGAAACATGAAAGTTTTACAATTAGCACAAAAGCAGAAATATGTCTAATATTTTAGCATACGCATATCTATGTAACTTGGCCATAACTAACAGAGTTAATATACACAACCATAGATCCTAGAGTCAAAAGTTCACATATAATTCCCAATTATCATCGTAGGAATAAATTTTTAATGTAATTAACTTTATCATTTTGTTCAAAGTTACCACAACATGTAACACAAATTTAAATATTCCAAAAAGAAGTTCCCTAATTTCCAATCAGAAAGGATATACTAGCCTCAAGAATGTTTCAGTAAAATCCAACATATGTCTATAAACATATGAAATGGATTTAAACATGTAACACATAATTTTTAAAAAAGACATATTTTAGAGAAATTTCAATGTTCTCACATCTAAGTTATTTAGGGAGAGTGCATACTTTTTACATGCAACTCAGAAGGAAATATACTTTTACAACATGAATTTTAATCAAGCATATATATACTAATTATATATCACATGGCATTCAATGTGCTCAAATAAAGGATATAACAAATATATGAAACATATTCTCACAAAATGTGACCCAAAAAAAAAAAAAACTCATGAGTTTCATTTGAGCATCTATACTTACATTTCACATGGAATTCAATAAATATATGCTAAAGCATGACCCCAAAAAAAAAAAAACTCATACAATAAAAGTCTCAACATAAATGATAGTCAAGAGGGAAATTAAAAGAACTTAAAAATGAAAGGTAAACCCCAAAAACAATGAGAAGTCAATTTTCTAGTCAACCCTTTGTAGTCAACCTAGGTCAAACTTTCAAGCTCTTCAAAGTTATAGTCAAACCCCATCTTCTGGTCTGGTCAACTATGGGATTGGTCAAACCCAATTTGGCCCTCTTCAATACATTTTTTAATTTTTTTTTTTTAGAAAAAAGAAAAACATGATTGCGTGATGGGGGTATGGCTGGTAATCTCACCTATAACCAATGAATATCTACTCCACTAGGCTTGAAAAAACGATGAAAAATCAAAATATGCGGATGATGGATGGATGATGTATGATGGTTTGACGGATCCTCCATCCAACCCATCACCCATCTATCACCTGCTTAGTCATCCACTTGTTTACCCGCTTATTTGCAATTAGTTCACTTTTTGTTTTTGTCCTTTAAATTTTACTCATTTTTACATGATTATGTCGTTAATTTTATAATTTTTGTCAAGATTAATATGATAAATATGATATGTGTTAGAGTATAAACCTATTGCTGGACCTTCAACCATCAGCATGAGCTTTTGGTTGAGATGGTTCTTGAACATGATATCAAAGCAATATTTATTAAAAGAGAAGGGGCGAGAGAGAGTGAGAGAGTCCACTTTTTCTCTACCTTCACATGCAGCTTGCATCCCTTTTCGGTGGAACTCGATTCACACCACCAATTCAAGCCATCAACTCAAGAACTTTAAGTCCTCTCAGAGGATATCTCCAGACTTCACTTTCCCCACAAATTGCTTATTCTCTTGCCAAATCACTGAAACTCTGCACAAATTTTGAGTTTCTTTTTATTTAGATTCATATTTGGGTCAAGCACCCAAATTTAGAAACAATTAAGTTGTGGTTGTCATGTTCAGAATCAGCCAAATTCTCTATTTCTCATGCTCCACTTCTTGGATTAGCGGTTAGAGTTTTTGCTTGCCCTCAAATTTTGAGGTATTTGTATCTACAGATTATTGCTTTTACTGATTTTGGTCTCACTAAAGCCAAGGTCAGATTGTCACCTTTATTTCTAGGTCAGGTTTGAATCCTCCAACTAGCCACCTTGACTCCTGTGTGCTTAAAAAAAATCCGAGTAGATTTCTTGCATCTGGTTTCTAGATATAGTCAGTCATTGCAATCACTTGGTAATGGAGAAATTGGATGTTGTTCAGCCTATTAAAACTATTCTGGATGGATTGAACTATGCAATTTGGTCTCAAGAAATATCCAGCTTCTTAAAAGGGTGAAAATTGTGGAGAATTGTTCGTGGTGATATTACTAAGCCTATAAAACAAAAGGAAGAGGATGAAAGTAGGTTTTTGGAAAGGCTTGAGGATTGGGATAGCAAGAATCATCACACTCTCACCTAGATTCGCAATACATTAGTTCCATCTATCAAACTCTAGTTTGCTCGTTTTAAAACGACTAAAGAAGTTTGGGATTTGTTGGATAAGAGATACTCTACCACAAATATTATTCATCAGTATCAACTCCAAGAGGCTTTTCACAATATGAAGCAAGTCCCTGGCTAATCCATTAATGAATTCCTTTCACAGATATAGTCTGTGTGGGCTCAATTGGCTTTGTCTGAACCATCTTGGGAAAATGCTAAGGGCATTGAGAAATTCTTTGCTTATCATGACAACATGCGAGTTTTCCAATTTCTTATGGCACTTACACCAGCATATGAACCTGTTCGTGCCTCCATACTCCATTGAGGATTCCTTCCTATGCTCGAGGGGGTCGTGTCTGAATTGCTATCCGAGGAAACACGGCTTGACATCTTGAAGTCTAAGCCTCCTAGTATACATATGAATGCAAACACTATCCTAGTAGTATCGTCTGCACCTTCCTCTATGAAATCTGAGAAGATTTGTAACTATTGTAGACAACCTAGTCATATTATATCAGAGTCCAGGAAATTACAATATAAGAACAGTAAGAGTCAGAGTAATCTACTAAGCAGTAAACTGCATGATCGTTCTCGTGTAGCTGGGGCAGTTATTGAAGAATCTTCGCCAACCTTCTCTTTACATCACCTTCAGAGCATCTTGAAGCAACTTACTACCAATTCTACAGCATCATCATCAGCAGCAGCACCAGTCCAACGTGCCATACCTTCTTCGGTTCTCTCAACCACTCTTGGTACTTCCTAGTCTTGGATTGTTGACTCTGGTTGTTGGAACCATATGATAGCGCAATTTGGCCATCTTGTCTCACGAATTTTTCCTAGTATAACTCGTACAATTTATACTACTGACAACTCTAAATTGCTTGTTAGTCATATTGGTGATGTATTGACTGTCAAGTTATCTTTACCTAATGCTTTCTTGGTTCCTGGACTGACACTAAACCTTATCTCTATTGATCAACTGTATGAGCTTGGTCTCAATGTGCATTTTTCAGACCATGTTTGTATTGTACAGGATCCTCAAACAGGGAAGATTGTCGGGACCGGCCGTAAAGTTGGTCGTTTGTTTTAACTCGTCTCCCTTGAAGCGCCATCTAAGCCAATAACCTATTGTGCTGCTGCTGCTGTGTCATAAGACTTATGGCATTCTAGACTTGGTCATGTTTCTAATTCTCGCTTAAGTTCTTTCATTTCTAGTGGAGTCTTAGGTAGCATTGAAGCCACTAAAAATGATTATAAAGCTTGTCAACTAGCAAAATTTCATGCCTTATCTTTCAATAATAGTGAATCCATCGCTAAAGCTCCCTTTGATCTTGTTCACTCTGACATTTGGGGTCCATCTCCTAATTAGACAATGGGAGGATCACGGTACTTTGTGATTTTTGTTGATGATTTTTCATGATATACATGGATTTATCTACTCAATAATCGATCTAAATTACCTTAAATTTATTATAACTATGCTACCACGGTTTTTACTCAATTTTCTAAGAAAATTGAAATTTTTCGTTTAGACAATGCATAAGAGTGTAGGGAGAAGAATTTTTTGAATTTTATGGCTGAAAATAGGACTATTGTGCAAGACTCATGTCCTGGGACTTCCTAGCAAAATGACCGAGTAGAAGGGAAACACAGGCATATACTTGAAGTTATTCGCGCCTTACTTATTTCATCTAGTTGTCCGAAATCTCCTTTTGGGGTGAGGCTGCTCTTACAGCAGTGTACACTATCAACCGTGTTCCTTCTCCTGTGATTGAAAATAAGTCTCCTTATGAATGCTTATATGGTTCTCTACCAAATTATAACCTTCTTCGGGTTTTTCGAAGTGCTTGCTTTGGGTTGTTGCGGCCCCATGAGTGCACCAAGTTAGAACCACGAGCACAGTTATGTTGTTTTCTTGGCGATGGTATTGAGCACAAAGGGTACCAGTGTTGGGATCCTATATCCAAATGACTACGGATCTCTGACATGTTATCTTTGGGGAAGATAAAATGTTCTCTACATTGTCAGCTTTTCACATATTAAAGCCTAAGTCCTCTTACTTTACTGATCTTGGTGTTGCTCTTTTTCTAGAACTTGATAATAGGCATACAGAAGGTTCATCATCTTCCAATAAAGAAGAACTTAAACATTCTGGTTCCCTTTCTCATGATTCCATGACATCAACACTTCGTCGTTCCACCCAAGTTAGTCAACCACTTATCGTTTCCAAGACTACTATTGTTATTCTACGCCATCTATGAACCTAGCTCGTTTTGAAAGGCTCAAATTGATCCAAAATTGAAAAAGGCAATTCAAGATGAACTTGAGGCACTATATAAAACACATACCTGGGACTTAACAGACCTTCCACCTAGCAAAACTGCAATAGGTAGCAAATTGATATATAAGGTGAAAAGTTGCTCCAATGGATCAATCGAAAGGTATAAAGCTCATCTTGCAGTAAAAGGGTACAACCAAGAGTATGAGGTTGATTATGAAGAAACTTTTGCACCTGTCACTCGTCTTACATCAGTGAGCAGTTTGTTAGCCATTGCAGTGGCAAAGAAATAGCAGCTTTTCCAAATAGATGTTAAGAATGCATTTCTCAATGGGGATCTTTCAAAGGAAGTATGCATGAAACCTCTACTAGGGTACGATCATCCTCTAAACAAAGTCTACCGGTTACATCGAGCCCTATATGGTCCAAAACAGGCTCCAAGAGCTTGATTTGCCAAATTCACTTCTACAGTTCATCGTTTTGGTTTTCACTCAAGCCCATATGACAATGCCCTTTTTATTCGGTAGACAGGTCATGGGCATGTCCTACTATTGTTGTATGTCGATGACGTGATCATTACAGGGGATGACATACAGGGAATTCAGGACTTCAAACATTTTCTTAGTCAAGAATTTGAAATGAAAGATCTTGGATCGCTGAACTACTTCTGAGGACTAGAAGTCTCTTCCGACATGAAGGGTTACTACATGTCATAAACAAAATATGCTAGCGATCTCATCTCCCAGGCTGGGTTGACGGATAACAAAACTATGCCATCTCCTCTAGAGGCTAGTGTCAAGTTGTCCTCTACCGATGGCACACTCTTACAAGATGTAACGCTATACAGCCAACTTGTTGGCAGCCTAGTATACCTCACTATTACAAGACCTGGCATTTCATATGTCGTCCACTTGGTGAGTCAGTTCATGGCAGCTCCCCGCACTACTCATTATGCTGCTGTCCTTCGAATTATCCGATATATTAAAGGCACATTATTTCAAGGACTTCATTTACCTTTCAACTCTTCTTTGGAGCTAAAAGGTTATTCGAATTCAGACTGGACAGGCAATCCTATTGATTGAAGATCCACTATTGGATATTGTTTCTTTTTTGGAGATGCTTTAATTTCCTTGCATAGCAAGAAACAGACAGTAATTGCACATTCTAGCACAGAAGCTGAATATCGAGCTCTTGTAGATGCTGCATCTGAACTTGTGTGGTTACGTTGGTTATTGAAAGATATGGGTATATATCAGCATTCACCGATAATAATTTATTGTGACAATCAAAGTGCCATCCAAATTGCTCATAATGATGTCTTCCACGAGCGCACCAAGTATATAGAGGTTGACTATCATTTCATTCAACAACACCTTCTACAGAATGACTTATCACTTGTTTCGATTTCTTCCACTCATTAAACTGCTGGCATCTTTACCAAATTTCATCTCCCAGGAAGATTTCATTAATTAGTGTCCAAACTCAAGATGACTTCTCTCAGCACAACATCTTGAGTTTGAGAAGGGTTTCAGAGTATGTGATATTATATGAATCCCTTGATTTATGATTCCCCCTTGATTTTGGGTTGCTACCCATGATTAGATGATTTTGTGTAAGTATTTCCTCCTCTAAATATGCTCGTCACACTTGTATATAATCACATGTAACTTCAAGTTTAATACCTGCAAAAGTTTCTGCCTTTTCCTATTTTGACTTTCAATATGCATTCATTTCTTATACTTGAAATGTCTTGTCAAATTTTTTAAAAGGCAAAGTTTATTTTTCTTATAAATTTTCTAACATATTACTTAAAAGCTTTCATCACCCGTTTGCAACTCGATTCACTTGTTTTCATGAGCGGATAGTAGATGGATGAATTGGACTGAATTTTTGTGGATAATGGATAGATTGGATGAAGGGGTGAAAACAGATGATGGATATGGACAATGGTTCATCGATCAACTTGATCCATTGCTACCCCTAATGGGGGGCCTCATGCCCACCCATGGTCATTGGTCAAAAAATGGGTCTCAATATGTGAGAACCCTAACTTTTGTATGTTTTGATTCAAATTTACCGATCAAAATTATTCTAAACTTGTTGTATCATTGATTAGAACCTTTAATTTGTGAAAATAGGGGAAAATTAGTACCAAAATCAATGTACAATGCCCCCAAAAATAGTCCAGTGGCTGGCAACATTTTGCTGAATTCCAACAAAATTATGGGTAATTAGCAATGAATTTTAGAGGCCTTTTGTTCAGAACTTCATGGGTAATAAAAGGCATAAATCAATTGCAAACAACAATGGCAAAAAATAGATCGAAACTGAATTACAATGTTCGGCAAAATGCTAGCAAGCTGCGAGCTAAAGTAGCCCCAAAATTCAGTCACAATTGCTTGAGTTTGCTTGATAATCTAGGGAATCTAGGTCAGAAAAAAGTACTTGGCCAAATCCATATATAAAGTTTAAGAAAAACCATCCAATAATTGATCAAAAATTCAACGTCTCATTCGACATGAACCCAAAAACTACTTTCAATGAATCTTCAAACATAATGGGTAGTAATTAGGGGGCTTTTGGTCAAATTCTCACGAAAACAAGAATTAAAAGCCCATTGCAAAGGGAATTGATCAAATTTTGTCGAAAAATCGAATTAGTTGCTCAACAAGAACCTTAATAGTAGCCCATCAAATTTTTCGAAAAATTCCAATGAATTTTTTATCCATAGGCTAAGGAATTGAGGGGTTTTATTTGAAATCAAGTGGAAAAATAGTTTCAAGCTTCAATCTTAAAACAAAATGCATGAAATTGATGCTTTGAGGATTAAATTGATTTTTCCACCACCGAAAAATCCTAAATTTCAAGCCACATCTACTCATAACATACTCAAGGAATTCATACGTACAAAGTATGTATATCAAACTAAACATTGCAACATGCTTTATGAGTGCGTAAAATTTCATAAAAAACTAATAAGAAAAATCACGCATGAAGTAATAGCATGAATTTTTCGAGTTTGCGATGCAACAAAACAAAAACAAGCTCACATCTATTAGCATGTTTAGGCCACGAATTACATAAAGGACATTAACCAGAAAGCAAGCCGACATGCTCTAATACCAATGAAGGAAATAATAACATGGATTAAGCACATAGAATTACGTTAATCCTGCAATAGAGGATGATAGAACTTGATTTCGAATCACGGGTCAAGGAAGGATCTCAGCAATTGGAAAACCTCTATAATCTCACAGCCTAAGAGTTTAGGGCCTGTGTAGAAACTCTTGACACCCACTCTTGTGTATAAATCATAGACAATGCCCTTATCTAATAACGCAATAAGTTAAAGGCTTTGGGGTTTAGGTGGAGATTACAGTTATGCCCCTGAATTATGCCAAGTTTAGCATGTTATGCAATTAAGTTAGCACCCCTTATAGGTGTATTTCACGCCTAAAACCCACATATGTAAATGTGATGATAGCATGCATATAGAACCTCTAAGATTCTATCTCTTATTGTGGCAACTTTAGTAACTTGAATTGGTGCATGCTCTCTATAAATTTGGTACTAGCCTAGCCCAATTTGCCTGTTCAGGTACAAATAACATAATCTATTGCTACACTAGCCGAAGAACGAGTGCCATCAATGCTGTTTTTGATAGCAGCACCAAGCGAGGAACACCACCATATTCCAAGCTGTAAAAGGACTTGATGTCCTACCACTAATATAAGGCGATTATTATATTTTTTTGAAAATATATAAAGCAATATTTTAGAATGTATTTTTTGGAAAAAAAATGCCTGTATCTCAAGTAAAGAGTTTTTTTGGACTCCATTCATGTGAATGGAAGGTTTAACTCTGGGTAAAGGTATGATTTAGTGGGTAAGATAAATAATCACCTGGCCACCCATATATCATGGCCTTTGTAAAGGATGGTAAGATCAACACAAATAAATCGCACATTCCAAACATCAATTAATTACCTGCATTTATGTTAGATTAATGAATAATTCAAACTAATCAAAGCAGCCAATGATATTAGATCTAGTTTGAAGGAAAAAATAAAATAAAAGAAAATAAATTTAACATAGGTGATCACTTCTTAATATATATATTTACAAAATTATACAAATACTCAATCAATCAATCAAGGCGTACTGTAATAAAAAATGATAAAATAAAGAAAATTAAAAACAAATCATTATGTTTTTTTGTAAGGAGGTAAAGAGCACCCTTTTTTTATACTAGTAGGGCAAGGAGGGCCCTAAAGTTTATAAAAACAACAAGATTTCATACCAAAAAGAGGTAAAATGAAGAATTTGTAGAAGATATCAACTATCATAAATCTCATAGGAAACAAAGTGCTCAATCCACTGGCAATCGCTTAGGTGTCACTAGGTCCGACAGTGTAGCCAGAAACCTGGACACCTTACAAGGAAGTCTTGTCCTAGTGGTAGAGCAAAATATTCCACATGCACACTATGAAAGTTTGACCCTGGAGTGTTGATGCATACTTGGCTACCTAATTTTGCCAAAGAAACTTGTTCGAAAAATAATCTCTGGCGAATAAGTACACTTTTCAAAAAGGGTCCAGCCATTCGCTAGGTAATTGGATATTGGCGTGTACGATGGTTTGTGACATATGAAAATCATAGTGCATATATGCACCTCATCTATCTATTCATGGGAACTTACTTCTTCCCAGGGTAATTGATTGGCCAATTTAGGAATAAGCAAGTCATTTCTATGTTCAATTACATTCATTGCGTTAAAATTGTAACTAGTCTGATTCCACATTAGATATGCAGGTAGTCTCTTTGAGGCTCGACCATAACATATCGACCTCTTCTTAGGCCATAGATAGTTATCAGTAATGGTTTTACAGATTGACTACTAGCCTCACAAATTAGCACATGCCTTTCTCGTGTGTTCTGGCCTAACTCACACGCTACCTAGGAAAACTTCCCAACAGGTGACCCATGTGAAGACTAGTCTACAACAAGCATGCTTAACTATAGAGTTCTTAAAGGTAGACTTTCTGAAAAAGGACTTCACGAGTCCTCTTAATTGGTTGTCCACTCCCAGAACATTCCTCCTCAGGTAGGCGACTGCCCAGTGTTCTCATGTCCGTTGGCATAGCGTACGTAGGTAGGCTATGATATCATTAGTATTCTCATGACCCTTCTAGGTCATAAATAGTTGCTAGGAATGGCTTCAAGGATCAAAGACTAGCCCCACAAATTGCTCCAGTTCTTTCTACTGTATTTTATTCTCACTCACAGCTAACTAGAAAAAACTTCCTAGAAAGTCACATAACCCAACAATAATCCATAACAAGCACACTTAACTATAAAGTTCTAAAAGTCAGGTTCATCATAAAGGAAGGTGCACCTTTTGGTGATATAAGCAGTGATTGTAAATTCTTTAAGCCTTTCCTTAACTACACCTTAGGTATTACATTCAACTTCTCTTGAAGAATACAATGTGCTCATGGTGCTCAACAAATTAGCCGACTTATGAGTCTTCTTGGCCAGTGATTGTCTAAGGCTCTCCCATCCATAATTCACAACTGTAGGTTAAATCTAATAAAATGTAATTCCACAAACCTTAATTTACCACAAACAGTTATTAGGAATGACTTTAAATGTGAATAACTCGCCTCACAAATTGCCCTTATTGAATGTGATTTATCCTTACTCAAGTTACCTGGGAAACTTCTAAGACGATTACCCTAACCTAAGCCTGATCCACAACGAACACGCTTAACTGTGAAGTTTGAAGAGTGGATTACCTAAAAAGGAAGGTGCCCTTTGGTGATATAGATAGTCATTTCAAATGCTTTAAGCCTTTTCTTAACTGCACCTTAGGATCACTTTTTAGATAGGTCACCCTTGGGTAAGTTTCAAAGATAGCATGAGAGTGAGGAGAAAACCCATTGGAAAGGTGTGTGGTGATTTATAGGACTAGTAGCCGATCCTTGAATTCGTTCTCAATAATTGGAAGGGGTTGGGGAATTATACATGATATCAGAACTAACCCACAACCAAGAGCTACACCAATGGATGGGAAAGTCATGGGTGGTCACATAGCAAGTAAAGACCTCAGATTAGACCATTGGTTAAGGGGAAGTAAGTGGAGTAATTTTGAGGCACAGCGAGGACAGCATGTATTTGCACCAAAAATATGATCTTTTGACGATACCTTTATACCTAATTTGTCCTCAATATGCCTAGATTTTTATTTGAATTTATTTCATTTTTGTAGGCTATGAAAAATCAAAAGTATGGAGAAAAAGATGTGAAAAATGCTTGGAAAAGAGGTTTAGGCCTTATTGTCTCAAGTCCATCTGCCCACCCTCTTTCTTGACCCAAAAAGTGTAAAAAGAAGCCAAAAAAAATATATATATAAAGGAAATAAAAAAACCAACCAGCCCCTCACGGCCCACTCACGTGCTAAACCCTCACCCTTTACTCTTATTCTCTCTCCTCTCGCATGCCAGACTAGGACGCCAACTACCCTTTCTGTCTTCTTCCTCTTTAACACACCAGAGCACCCAACTCCCAGCACGAGACATCTTTACTAGTATCACCATCCTTAACTCCACCATCACTCCTACAACTCACTACCACCAAATCACTCATTCGATGCTAGCATAACACCATTTGAGTCCATCATCTCCACCCATATCATCCCCAAATGAAAGGCCAAGATGAAACCGACTTTAGGAATTTATAAAATGAAGCAGCGGTAAATTGAAGGTTCAACTAGGTTTTAATTTGGGTTTCAGGACTCATTTTTTTAGTCTAGTTTTAGATATATTTAGGTTTTTTTTAATTCGAATTTCTCCTATATTTGCAATTTTAAATCTATTTTTGCAGCCTCCAGAATGATGTAATCAGTTTTAGTTTTGTTGAATTGGTGAACTTTGGTTTGGAAATACTTAGTCTAAGTTTGAATGTGGGTCGATTCGATTGCTGTCACCAATTGCCTATCCCTTGTTCTTCCTTTCTTCATTTCGAGTTCTCATATTTGATTTTTGTAGCTTAAATTCTATGCACTGGATTTTAATTTGGTCAATTTGAGATTGAACCTTGAATACTTAATTTCCTTCATTAAAACAACCTTGATTTCTAGGTTCGCTTGGGGCATCGATTGTTGCCATTATTAGCAGTGGTTTGAATCTGGCAGAGTTTGAATAAGAAAGGAAGCTCTGTTCACCCTTCCCCTTTCCTTGTTCCATCTTCACTTTTTTGGGGAGTTTTGGTTTGTGCTTGTGACCCACCACTAATGATTGTTTGTTGATTTGTGCTGAGGTATCTAGCAAGGAAGCCTAGTTTTGCAGCTTTTGATCTAAATCATTGGTTCATGTTTTCTGGGTTCAAGAAATTAATCGAAGATATCATGGCTTCTATTTTCTCACTATCTATCCCCTGTTTTAGGGCTGTCCTGATTTGGTTATTTGGTATGACCTCTTTTTGGTTTTCTAAGAGGTATATCCTCATTGACCCCTATTGGATTAGCATCATTATTAGACTATATCTTGCTTGACTATGTAAGAATTGATTGTTGGTTCAAATTGAAATTGAGAATGTGAATACCTTTGGCCATTTATGGGTTTTATTCGGTTAGATTTGCTTTGGCTGTTTAATATTGGTCAATTGCTTTATGCTTTTATTAGTAGCCTTAAGTATGTTTTATTAGCTTTAAGATAATGCATTATTAGATAAGCTCTTTTGGTGATCAAATTTCATCCAACGTCTTTGAGGAAACAACCCTTAAGTAATACAGTGAAAGTTGTATGCTTGCGGTAATATAAATTTACTTTTGAAAGTCTCGTACAAGTTTTCGCCATCATTACCGTGGTCGGCGGTATGAGATTAGGCCACATTTTCTCTTTCTTTGCTACTTTATTATTAGTTTTATATATTTTATTTTACTTTGTTTATTTTACTATTAGTACTGATTAATGTTGGTTATTTCTTGAAAAAAAATCCAAAAAAATCGAAAAACTCAAAAATTGAAAAAATTTGAAAATCACTAAAAATTGAAAAACTTGAAAAAAAATTTAAAAACAAATGGCAATTTTCTATTTTCCTCAATATGAGCATGAATATTTTGGCAATATTTGAGTAGATTGAATGAATTTTATACTCAATGTGTTGATTGATATTTTGAGAAACGGGGCATTTGCCAAGTGATTTTTGAGGGCTTTAATGATGAATATTGGAGTCATGTTGAGACTATGTACCCTGGGGGTTTGGGACTTTTGGTTACTAATACGCTGTATAAAATATGGGATTTTTTTGAATATTTGGCTCATGATACTTTAGAGTATGACAATGCTAGAGAGATCTTTACTTATCCCATTCCCGACCCTTATGTGATGCACATTACACCTTTGGATAAGGGTCAATTTGGAGGTATATCTTGTGAGCACCCTCATACTCCCTATGCTCTAATTTTAGGTGATTATTGTGATTCCTTTGATTATGATACTGATTCTTATGCACAACTTGTAGATTACTCAAATTAGAGGCATTGACTACTTTTAATAGGGATCTTTACTTTGCATGATTTACTCAAGACCGACCAACAACAGAGGTCAGATCTTGTGAGGACTTTAATGTTAAGAGTGAGGCACCGATTCCTTTAGGGCATGATTTTCTTGATGATAAACATTGTGATGACCTCTAAGAAGTGAGTGATCTCTCATCTCCTTTAATAGTGCACCCTCTCTAGAGCTTAGCATAGTTAGTGGCACCCTGAGGGTAGTCTGACCGTTCATGATTCATCTCTTCCTTTGGCTCCTCTAGGAGTCTAGGAGAGCCCGAGGGGGAGATAGATTTGAGACTAATGCTAGCTTTGATAATCAGTGCAGCATGTTTGAGGCAGAGAATACATTTCCTAAGGAGTATTCATTTGATGAGTCTTCTGTTGTGGAGTTTAGTGATTTTACACCTCACATGGAGCCTGATGATCCTGTTTACGTTGAGTCTGCCTTTGACTTAGCTCTCGCCCTTCCATTTCAACCTTTTCTTCTTTCCTCCCCATTTTTGACTCTTCTATAGACCATCATGAGTCTAACTTTGTAGAGTCTGAGAATTTTGTGTTAGTCATTGTTTAGATTAGACTCTTGATGATATTGACATAAAGAGACTTGAGAGTCATCTTGTGGTGAAGGACTTGACTTTAGGCTATCATGTGGGCTTTAATTTTCATATCTCATTTGATTGGCTTTGCTGAGGTCCTTTGCCCTCCCCTCTCAAAGATGTTGGACTTTATTTAGGTCATTCAGATTACTCTCAATGGTTTATGCATCATATAGTCACATCAATATTAGACCATTTACTGGTGCATTTGATTTTGCATGTACACATCTCTCCTTTGATTGGGCTATGAGCTTTGATAAATTCAAGAGAGCGTTGAGCTACATTCCATTTATATGCTATATTTGGGGTACACGTCCTGATTCTTACAACTTCCATTTCTGTCACGATTGTTCCCAATTGTTTGACAAGCTGTTATGACCATGTTTGGCTTTTGATATGAGTCACAACTTGTGAGCTAAGATGGTGTGGCTAATGCTCCATGGACCTCCTCGACACCATCTGAGTGAGGCATTCGTTTGGATACAATCAGCACTCAACTTGGTATGATTGTTCCACCCTTTTCCTATTCTCCTTTTTCTTTTCTTTTCTTTCTTTTTGTATATAGTTGTGGAAATTTAGGATTGCGTGCTTGTGTAGGTGATTGATTTTGAGGTGAAATTTGGGATTTGTTGAGCTGAGTTGGCTATGATCACCCTTATTTGTTTATGTGTTTTGTTATGACTGGTGTATTTGGCTTGTGAATATGTGTTAATCTTTTGGTTTTTCGATTTGGTTTTGTTTAGTTTTTATTTAGTAGACCCTTATTTAGTTTTGGTTTTGTGTGTTTTTTATTGGTGGTATGTTTTTGTAAATATGTGCTAATGCTTTCCTTTTTTTTTTTTTGTTTTGTATTTTGTTTTTCTTTTGTTTTGTACTTTGTTTTGCTTAAGACTTTCTTTTGTTTTGCTTTGTATTTAGTAGCTCCATAGTTTTGTTTTATTTTTATTTTGACGATTTTATTTTTTTTTTTTGTTTTATGCCTCCTTTTTGTTTTTGTTTTTGTTTTCTTTTGTATTTTGGTAGTGTAGGTTTATATATACTTGTAAGTTTGTGTTGGTTTATAGTTATATAGCTTATGCAATTGCTTTTTGACACTTTAGTTCCCATAATGAGGACATTGTGGAGTTTTTGTATGGGGGTGAGGTGTCCATTTGCATATATTTTTTTAAAATTTTGAAAATTCAAAAAGATTTTTATTTTTCTTTGAGATGTCATGTTGCTAGGTTATTGACTTATATGCAAATAGAATTTGCATGATGAAATGTCTAGTTGAGATGTAAATTTGATTTTTCATAATAACTCAGTCTCATATGTGTGTTTTTGGCCTACCTTACTCACTTTGTCGTCAATTCTTTAGGTCTTTTTTTAAATTGACATGTGAACTTTTTGTTTGCTGAGTTGCCTTTTAAGCTCTTGAAAAATGCAAACAAAAAAAGGGAAAAAAAAGAAAAAGCCTTAGAAAAGTGAATAAAAACCCAGACATCAATGTTCAAAGCTATTATTTTATTTCATATTTTTAATTCGCTTGGATATGTGCTATTTTACTTGATCACAAATCTATTTGGGCAACGAAATAAGTGGTTTGCATATTCTAATAAAACCCCTTTTGAGGGAACGTCTAAATATTAGTAAGTCAAGTGGGTTTAAGGTATGTGCGTTATTTTTCTTGAAAGAAGAGGGGAAGTGGGAAAAAGAGCCAAAAAGGTAGTTAGGCAAGGAAACATGGATCTTGTCAATATTAGCAACTTTAGGCATATGGATTGATACATATTTGCACATGCACTAAGGTGTACACATTATTGCATATTATATGATTGGGTGAAAAATGTGAGTCGGGATGCATCTTGTGACTTAGCTAAGTCTTAGTTGTACATTCTATTTGTATATAATTTGATGACTTTGGTGCTAGGGTCATGCAATTACCTAACTTGTGTACATAATCTTCCAATTACTTGTATATATGTTCATATTTTGAAAAATCAAAAAGATTTTTCTTTGTTTTTGAAAAGATTTTATGGGTATTTCACTTGAAAACCCTCATAAGACCTCATTCGTCTACTTGAAAAAATGAGGGGTTTAAAGAGCTTGTTGCATACGCTAAATGCAACCGTGATTCCTATGAAAGTGAGTTAGGATTTTTTTTCTTATTTTTTATTTCATTTTAGTTAGTTTAGTTTGTTTTATTCAATGACGAGCAAAATATATTTATAAGGGTATTTGTTTACACAAAAAATGTAATCTTTTACGATTCTTTTATACCTAATTTGTGCTCAAAATAATTGTTATATCAAAATTTTTAGTTGAATTATTTTATTTTTGTACCTGCGAAAAATCGGAAGTACGGAGAAAAAGATGTGAAAAATGTTTGGAAAAGAGGTTTGGGCCTAATTGTCTTGAGTCCATCAAGTCACTCCCTCTCTTGACCTAAAAAGTAGAAAAAGAAGCAAAAAAAAAAGGAAAATAATTTTTTTAAAAAAACCAGCCAACCCCTCATGCCCCTCTCACATGCTCACCACCCCCACTCTTAGAGCATATGCAGCATCTCCCTTGCAAGGCAAAATTGAGGAGAGAGAAGGAGAGTGAGGGAGGGAAACAACTCCAATGGTTGCCTCAAGGGCCATGCCTTATGAGGAGGCTTCCCTGCCACCTATTTTGTTTTTTTTAATATATTTAATTAGTTTTTTATTTTTTTAAATTTTAAAAATAAAATTGTGTGTTATAGAGTGGGTTCATAGGTATTATTTTATTTGGTGAGGTAAAGTGGTGAGTCTTTTATTGAAGAGAGTGAGAATTGTGAAGTAAAAAATTGGAGAAAGAGGATTGTGAAGTAAAAAATTGAAGAAAGGATTGATGTGACAATAGTAGGTCCCACCCATGAAAAAAAAATTAGTTCATCGTTTTGTTCGTATTCTCTCTCCTCCAATAAACCGGACCACGACACGTCCCCTATTCTATCTTCTTCCTCTTCGACGCACCAAAACACCCAACTCCCACCACCAGACATCTTCGCCAGCATTACCATCCTCAACTCCCCCACCAGTCATGCACCTCACGACCACCAAATCGCTCCCTCAATGCTAGCACGGTACCATTCGAGTCCATTATCACTGTCCACAGCATCCCCAAATGAAGGGCCAGGATGAAACCGGGCGACTTTGGGATTTTATAACTGAGGCAGCGGTGAATTGAAGGTTCAACTAGGTTTTAATTAGGGTTTTAGGATTTAATTTTAGTTTAGTTTTAGATATATTTAGGGTTTAGTTTATTCAAATTTCGTCTCTGTTTTGCAATTTTAGATCCGTTTTTGCGACCTCCAAATTGATGTAATTATTTTTAATTTTGTTGAATTGGTGATTTTTGGCTTGGAAATACTCAATCTAAGTTTAGGTGTGGGTCGATTCGATTGATTTCACTATTGCCTCTTCCTATTCTTCGTTTCTCCGGTTCGAGTTCTCATATCTAATTTTTGTAGCTTAAATTCCGTACATTGAATTTCAATTGGTGTCAATTTGAGATTGAACCTTGAATACTCAGTTTTCTTCATTGAAACAACTTTTATTTCTGGGTTCGTTTGGTGCATTGATTGTTGCCATTATTGGCAGTGGTTTCATTCTAGGCAGAGCTTGAATGAGCAAGGAAGCTCTGTTCACCCTTTCCTTGTTCCATCTTCACTTTTTTGGGGGTTTTTGGTTTGTGCTTGTGACCGACCTTTAATGATGGGAAGTTAATTCGTGTTTAGGTTTCTAGCGAGGAAGCCTAGTTTTACAGCTTTTGATCTAAACCGTCGGTTCATGTTTTCTGGGTTCGAGCAATTAAGCAGGGATGCCATGGCTTCTATTTTCTCATTATTTATCCCTTGTTTTGTGCTTATTCTGATTTGGTTGTCTGGTATGGTCTTTTTTTGGTTTTCTAAGAGGTATATCCTCATTGACCCCGATTGGATTAGCATCATTATATGTTGCTTGCACTATGCATGACTATGTAAGAATTGGTTGTTGGTTCAAATTGAAATTGAGAATGTGAATAGCTTTGGCGATTTATGGGCTTTACTAGGTTAGATTTGCTTTGGCTGTTGGCTGTTTAATATTGATCAATTTATTTTTTTTTGTTTATTAGTAACCCTAATTATGCTTTATTAGCTTTAAGATAATGCATGATTAGATAAGCTCTTTTCGTGATCAAATTTCATCCAATGTCCTAAGGACATGACCCTTAAATACTACCACAAAATTTGTATGCTTGCAGTAATTTAAATTTACTTTCGAAAATCTTGTGCAGTATGTTCCTCAAGAGGGAGGGGGGATGCAGGCTTAAAGGAATCATTTTTATTCATTTAAATAATTTCTTTGTTAGATTTTATGTTATCTAAATATCAAATTTTATTACTAATTAGGTCATGTTCTTTTCGTAGGTCCTTTTGAATTTATCAACCTCAACCTACTTTAACCAACTTCAAGCCATCCGAAAAAAATACCAACCTCAATCCCCTTTAGCTCACTTCAACCAACCTCAACCTGCCTCAACCCACTTCAACCAACTTCAACCCACCCTTTCATAATTACATTCTCATTATTTTAACACGCTTCAATCCACCACAAAAAAATATACCAACTTCAACTCATTCAACTTACTTCAACCTACTTCAACCCACCTCAACCAACTTCAACCCACTTCAAAAATAAAATACCAATTTCAACCCACCTCAACTCACCTCAGCCAACTTCACCCTTTTTACCCACTCTAATTTATCCACGAAAAAAACAGGCCCTTAGTTACTCACTTTAATATATGGGATTGATATTGTATTAAAATTACATGCATGTTAAATAGCATTCTTATCTTTTATAGCATCCTAAGTGGCGTCCAATACAAGAAACATAGTCAATTTTATTTTTATTTATTAATATTATTAATAAGCATTACAAATATAGTAATTTTGAAGGTAGTAATATTCTGATAACAATATAATTTTAATTATTATTATTGCTTTTGTTTTATCATTACGTGTGATTTTTTTGTGGGCAAGATTTAGTAATTAAATGGATCTTCTTAATTTTACTTACCTTAATGAAATTATATTAGAGTATTACTAATTACTACATATAATAGGTAAAGAGTCACATTTTAAAATTCAATGCAGCATTGCATTAATTTAGTCTTACATGAACATTTACTCCAACTTAATATCCTATGTGTCAACCATATAATGTTTCCATCGAACTATATATATATATATATATATATATATATATAGTTTTTGTATAAAGATCTACAATCTTCAAAATATAATAATATTATGGGTTTAGACATGCACTTACCACTCATTATGATCTCGCTTTCAATGCATCAGTTATCAGACAAAGCATAAGAAGCACCCCAATCGTGGCAACCGACACATTGCAAATTCCTTCCCCCCCCCCCCCCCCCCCCCCCCCCCCTCTCAGAACAAAAGATACTGAACAAAGTGGTAAAAAATTGACCTTCTTTACATCATTAAAAAATAAAAATAAAAATAAAAAATAAAAGTCATGACTCATGATAGCGCCTTCTATTTAATCCACAAGATGCTCCTACAGCGATCTGGCTTTCCTTCCTTTCTCTGCCCCCTTACTTTCTCTCTCCATCTCCAACAATGGAGAAGAAGAACAGCAACAGCGACAGCAACAAGTTCAAGCTCAAATTGGCAAAAATTTTCTCTTCCTCCTGCATAACCCAGGACATTTCCAAAGTCATTGACCATCAAAAGCCAGTTTTTATCCCAAAAACTCCATTAATAGAGGATGATGATGAAGAAGAAGAATATCAGAACACTTTTTCTTACTCTATAATTAGACAGCCCAAACAACATACTCCATTGTTGACTTGCAAACCCAGATGCCCTGAATCTTTCGACCGGATGGTTCGAGAAAGTTGCCTCATCCCCACCGCAGGAAACCCCTTTCCTCGCCGGAAACTCGCCGGAAGATACAGTCTTCTTTCCCCCACCGGCGACTTCTCCGGTCACCAGTGTCCCCCTGTCTCCCCTGCTTCTCCCTTCTTTCAGAGAGACACGAAGAAGAAGAAGAAAAAGAAGATGACAAGGAGGCAGAGGAGCAAAAATGGTAGTTTTAGCAACAAATTGGACAGAACCCACTTCAAAAGTCACAATCCTTTTAACTTTTCTTCATCAAACGAGACTGACTGGTTCAGCAGTGACGATGAGAAAGAAGAAGATGATGAAGAACGAGCAGAACGGACTCTGTTTTCCTCTTCGAAATCATTTTCTTTCTCTTCAAAATCCATCTCTCTCCCCTCGGATTCGGAGCCCCATAACCGAAATCGGGTCAGGCATCGGAGGAGAAGGTCCGAACCAAAGGGGTTTCCGAGCAAAGGGATGAAAATAGAGGTGATGCCATTGGAGGGGAAGGTGAAGGACACATTTGCAGTTGTGAAGAGTTCGAGTGATCCATGCAATGATTTTAGGACATCAATGGTGGAAATGATAATTGAGAAGCAGATTTTTGGGGAGAGAGAATTGGAGCAGCTTTTGCATTGCTTTCTCTATCTCAATTCGCCTCATCATCACAAGGTGATTGTTGAGGTTTTCACTGAGATTTGGGACGCTCTGTTTTCTTATCGTTCTTGACTTGGGTCTTGGAGGAATGGAGAGGGACCGGGAAAAAAAAAAAAAGAAGAAGAAGAAGAAGAAGAAGATAAGCGTGAGTGAGGAAAATTAGGGGAAATGTAGGAAATGTTTTTCTTCTTCTTTTTCTTTTTCTTTTTTTTAAGTAGGGTGGTGGTGTGCTAAGTCCTAACTATTGTTGACTTGTATTAAGTTTAATTAATGGAGTTTAATTTAGTTGTATTTGTGCATTCCTTAATATGTCTTTGTTTGAAAAAATGAGTTGATGATCCTAGGTGTGTGAAATGTGAATCACTTGCTTTCTTTGCTTGATCGAAGTGGGTAAGCAAACCATAAATGAAAACAAGGCTTAATGGTTTTAAAAAAAGTTTTAAATAAAAGGCGAAAAGAAATCTAATTAAGAAAATGCTTGATTAAATTGAAATTTTGATTGAGAAAATGTTTTAATTGTGTACTACCAAGTTTTAACTATGTATTTGTCTTTAATTTTAAAGGAGTTTGAAAGTTAAAGTGTTTTAATTTCAAAAATTTTGTTAGAGCCTAAATATCCAAATCATATAAGTGCTATTTAGCACGCATCAAATTAAATTTACTTTTTTCAGAGGATGTCAACTTTTAACTTGTAATAGATTTTTTATTTTATTTTATTTATCTTATTGATATTT
The DNA here is from genome assembly GCA_029747015.1 of Carnegiea gigantea. Classification (NCBI taxonomy): domain Eukaryota; kingdom Viridiplantae; phylum Streptophyta; class Magnoliopsida; order Caryophyllales; family Cactaceae; genus Carnegiea; species Carnegiea gigantea. The sequence goes on from JAKOGI010000141.1 coordinate 441,591, forward strand.
TTTTTCACTAATTGGTGAATTTTATACTCATTGATTTCTTATTGAGAACAAATTAGAGTATCATTTGTGATTTGACCAATTGTGAAGGAACTCTTCCCAAATTATTTTTGGTTTAAACTTTGTCTAGTCTTGTGTGTTGGTTTGGTTTTATTTGCCAAAGGATATGAATACAAATGGAGTTGAATAATGCATTGAGAAATTTGATTTGATTTGATTTGATTTGATTGGAAGGGCTAAGGAGATGGGGACAACTCCTTGGATGTTTCCTTAAACTTTGATCACAAATTTTGCAATCTCATAAGTTAGATTTTTGGGCATCTTTTTGAACTTGAAAAGGTTGATGATTATGGAGAGCAAAAGCGGGAAGAAAGTTTCATTAAAAAGTGAGCATGAAAAGTTGGGTGTCAAATTTTGTTTTTGACAATAGACTTTTAGGGGTTTTTTTTCCTTAATTCAAAGAATGAAAAGGTATTTTGAATTTTTTAGTTAAAGATAAGACTTTCCTTTCAAATATAATAAAAATATTTGAATCATTCGTCTTTTTTGACAAGTTTTATTACTTATTTTTTAATGAATAATTAATTTAGAATATATCCAACCCATGAATGTACACGTGGAAGAACTATCACTACCTTTATCCATAATTTGTGCATAATTTATCTTGACTAGCCTTTTCAATTGAAACATAAAGGCTTAATTATTCAAATCAAATTTTCTAATTCTAATCAATCTTACTTGGGATATGATAAATCCAAGGCAATTGCATCATGATTCCATGGATTTTGTTTTTTTTTTTTTTTTGGGGGGATGACAAAATTAGCATTCCATTCATAACTACGCGGCACAGGTCCAAACCCTTAAATTGTGCAATCTTCAAGAAATTTAGCAGCCACAACACTTGTCTTTGTGA
>JAKOGI010000141.1:450000-475000 GCA_029747015.1 Carnegiea gigantea
GGAACTTAAATTTATTTCCACATGGTGACTAAATAAATTTTTCAAAAATAAAAGGGTATCAAATAGAATATCCCTTATTTTCAAGTATATTGGCTACATGGTAAATATCAGCATAATGTCCCTTCACATGCAATTTTGGATTCATTTTTCAAATTGACTATAAAGGTACATGTTTTTTTAATTTAGTACTAGTTCGAGGACCCATGTAATGCATGTGTAACGCCCTAGTTGCTAATGTCTGATTACTCAAGCTTAACTACTTCTGTATTGTTAATTTGCAGCGGAAGACTTTTGATCTGATTGGAGGCATTACCGCCGTTCTGGGATGGAACAAGGCCATCTAATTTACTAAACCTTTGAAATTACTCGAAATACATATATGCCTCTTCATACTGTTTGTCCCCCTCATGTGATAACTTGATGTACCACTGCTAAGCGTTGTTATCTTCAGATCTCAAAGGAATAGCTACACACAATCTTCAAGTTACTAACCTATCATCACTGTGAGCGCTGACTAGCTAGCGATCAGTAAAGGTCTCTTGTTTTGCTGCTTTCTGGTTTCTCAGGAGGTTGACCATTCACTCCTTCACATACCTAAAACAGAAAACATAGAAATAGTCGAACGGTGAGCCGAAGCCCAATACATACATCCTCATGCAGTAAAGTAAATTTTATATAAAATTAGTTAGGCCGGCCGCATTTCAAAATATTTTATTTTGCAAACAGGAGAGAGAGAATGTATAAGTAAAATTCATTTACTGATTCTTATCTGAAAGTGGATCCCTTGGTCGATGCACATCTTGAAACGATCGTACTTTAGGCGCTCACCCCCCAGGCCGATCGAGAAGCCTGAGTTGACGCCGCGCGCGGGTATATTGGTTGGCATAAGCCTTGATAATTGATGGGCATAAGCCCTGATAATAATTAGGAGGGCCACTTGTTTGTGTGACAAAATATTGAGAAATTGGTTCATTAAATGGATCTTATATTAATTTTTCATTGCTGAGAACACTGTGAGTTTTTGAAGAACATAGGTAATGTACGTACCTAGTTTTTGAAATTCTCTCTCCTTTATGAAGAATGTGTGTTGGCGGCTTGAATCGACAGATGTGGCCTTATTCCTGCTTTACATATGTAATCCTTTTCAATTAGTGCAAGATTACAAAATGTAATTGAATTTCTTGGGATAATTTAAACTAGTAGTATTAATACCATTGTGGGCCCTTGTCCTTAATATTTTTCTTGTTGTTGCATAATTTAAATTATGGTCATTTTTATCCGAATTATTGTTAATATTTTCGGTACAATTACTGGTTCCTTTCATCACTACACCATGGCGACAAATAACAATAACAACAGTCGCTATTATGGCCAGAACTCTAGAACTTTCCATAATAACCTCCGTCAAGACATGAGCTCTTTCCCCAAAAACGTAACGTAATGAACTCATATAATCACATTCGTCAACCATTATATTCCTAACAAATACATTTAGAATTCAGAATTCATAAAGTGTACATCTAAAATTCATGAACTTGATTACAATCTCCAAATAATATGTACATTCTTCAGTAAAATTGTCAACCCCATTAGCTCACAATAATCAAGACACTAATCGAACTTCAGCATAAATTCATCAGGTAGATTTAACCTGAAATTCATAACTTCGAAACTATAGTGGATGGATTCATATCATAATTAGCAAGTCACGATATCTCAATCAATCAAACATCATAATTACACATGAAATTATACGATTAGCTTCTACCGATTAACATTAGTATTCTAATATACTAAATCATAAAACATCAAATGCAAATCTTTAGGTCAGCGAATCAAGAATTACTCACCTTAAATTTGCTCCAGAGTCAAAACCGTAATCTCTTTTTCCTCTTCTTTTTCCTCCTCCCTTTCTCTTTCCCCTCTCTTCTTTCTCTCTCTTCTCTTCTTCTTTCTCTCTCTTCTCTCCCCCCTTTCCCTCTGCCGTGTGTGTGTGAGTAGCGTGAAATCCCCCCCTCCATATATATATATAGGGGCAAAAAGGGGAAAAATCTTAGATTTTTTTTTTTGGGGGCTGGTCAAACCGCCATTGACCGGTCAAAGTCAGTTTGACCAGTCAAACCAACTTTGACCGTTGACTCTTTTTTTTGGGGGGTACACCATTGCTATGCCATATTAGTATTGATTTATTTTTACACACCATTGAATTAATATTTTCGGATAAAGTTAGTGGAAAAGATTTTTAAAGCTTTAGATATAAAATTTTGAGAGGTACTTCCATATTAATAGATGTTCAATTATTCATTAGTATTTTAATGAATTATTTGAGGAGTAATCAAAAATCTATTTCGAGGCCATTCTGTCGATTCAACCTGCAACATACAAATATGCATGCGCATAAAAAAAATGCTGAAGTGAAACGGGAAAATGCTGGATTGAAATACGGGGCCCAACTTGATTAATTCGTAATTAAGATGGTTTAATGTAATTAATATGAATGTTAGGGTCGGGTCGTTACAGCCTCCTCCTCATAAAATAAGTTTCGTCCTCGAAACTGGCAGTTTGAAAGGAACTCTTATCGTACAGCAAATAAGTACGGAAACTGGCTTTATCATGGTGACATGATATGATATGGATCTGGAACATAGTTCCGGAGCTGTGGAATGTGATATGATATGAACTAACTTGTTCGAGTTTAAATCAGGTCGTTATTGTCATTGCTGTGCAGTGTACACTTGGAGTGAAACCTTTACTGTAGATTATCCATATTATTTTTGAATTTCCCGTAAGATTTCAAGAAGTTTGGTGGAGTATTTTGATTTTGGGGATTTTTGGAAGCATTTTTGAGTAATCGTATAGAGAGCTATAATGAAGATTGAGTGAGATTGATCATGCCCTCATTTGTATATTTTGGGCCAAGTCATTGAAGGGGAAAATAAGTATTTATGGACTTCCATAGAGCTTTTAGCTTGAAAAGAGGATAGATGTATAATTTCGAAGCTTGTTTATGAGTTTTGCGTTAATCATGGATCAAGAAAATACCAAACTTAGTAAGCTTAATAGCTGCTGTTGTATTCAATGACTCACCGGAGTTCTATATTTATGGATTTATGAATGAAATATGAGAAGGGGGTTGTGACTCAGAGTTCGCTTGTGCGATCTCTTGTGAAGGTCTCAAATTAATATGTAGAGCATACCACCCCACGTCTATATGTGCACATATGACCCCTTCTCGAAGCAAGAGGTGAGCTCAATTTGGCATACCTATATCCACTTCTACCTGTCATATTGAAAGTCTGAAGAGAAGGGAATTTGGAAGGGGAATGAGCTGCTTCTCTTGTATGACTCGTCATGTAAGTCCCTGTAATTTGATGTTACCCCCCCTTTTGACTATACTTGGTCTTCGCGATAGTTGAGAGGTGTACGTTGAACGCTAGTAACCACTCACTTCCTGATTCATGTAATACACTTCAATGCTTATATTATTGCGTTCAAACTATGCTTGGCTTTTTATTCTTCGACTAGTTAAAAGTTTAATAATTCGACATTGGACATTAGAGATGTGCACACCCGTGAGTGAGAGCGATGGGGCTGGTGGTGATGTAAGGCATTGCCTATGAAAGAAATAAACAGTGGAGTCAAAATGATCAACAAAGGGTTGTTATGTTATAGTATGGCTAAAATAAAGATGGCTATGAATTTTCAAGTATCCAAGAATAGAAGGGGAGTCATTGCTCAAAATATGTTGTTGTTCCATGCCTGTTTGTAGTTTTTGGATACGTGAGATTGGGACCTTTGTGTTTCATGGCCATGGATTTGATTCTTGGAAGCTTGTTCCAATGTGTTCACATGGACTTTTTGTTCTGGGTACGTCAGTAGGTTCATCTGTTTTATGTGTTATGTTTGTTTTGAGGGTGTGGAGTGGGTCTAATTGAAATTTTTGGTATCCTGGATTTGAAGTTGGGGTTGGTAGACTGAGATGAGTGAGATGCAGATTCAGAGGAATGGAGGTGGGATGTAGATGATGTTTAGTAGCACCGTTTGAAGGAACAAGTACAGAATATAGATGGGATGAAGAACATACTTCTTAATTAAGAGCTCAAAGAGACTGAAAATCTGATTACATTCAGCAAGCATAGCCTTGGTCGGTAGAGAATTGATGCAAGTCAATTGAATAGTGGTTTAAATGATTTTAACAGCAGCTTTGGATGGTTTTATGAATTAAGAAGTTGAAACTAATAGCTGCTAGCCATTGGAGATAAAGTGCACAATGAGGACATTGTCATAAGAGAAAATTCCTGAGTCATATAAGTGGCAGATACGATTATTATTGTGCTTTCTTAGTCTGATTAGGTAGTTAGGAGGTTGACTTGCAGCTCAAGGTGCGTTCTTTATGAAATGTGGAATGGAATAAGAGAGGTCTAGAGCATTCAATAAAGTGGCCGTTTAGCCATCGTCAGCACGAAAAATCGATAGGCGAATTTGGATTTGAATGAGTAGAGTATAAAAAGTCGATAGGCGAATTTGGATTTAGATGAGTAGAGTATAAAATAGGTTCTATAAAGCAAGCTTGAGTAAGATAACAAGATTGTATGAAGAAGGCCGAGGCCATACTTTGAGGAACGGAGTTTGACAGCAAGAAAATTGGTGGGGTTATGAAATATACATATATAATTACATCCTCAATAAAATGAAGAAGAAAAAGGTGAAATACCCATAATTACTTTCTCAATGGAATGAAGAAGAGAAACATGAAAATCAAAAGTATTAGAATGCTGACATCCGCTTAAAATTGAGCAAGAATGGGTTCAATAATGAACAACAGGTTTCAAGGACATAGCGAATAATGCTAGAAATAGGTACAAACACCTTTAAGGAGCCCCAATTTTCTAGGAGCATGAAATTAAAGAAGGATCAGATGTCGCTAGCAAAAGCAAAGGTTAAGGGTGAGGCAAACAAACCAAATATAAGAAATGATCGGAACAACAGCATTAATGTAAAAGACAAATGAATCAGTAAGATTTCGTATATCCATCAAGATCTGTTGAGCGGATGCTCAGAATCAAGGGGGTGAAATATCAAGGGAACGATACCAGTACATAAATCAGGATGATTAAGAATGAAGTGGATCAATGAATACAAATATTTGAGAATGTTGCCGATGTAAGATTTGTAATGCAAGGAGTAGATGACAGATTTGGAAAACGATGGGTAATTAAATATTACCGTGATGTAGATAGAGTGAAAATAACTGGAAGCATGAACGATTTAGGCATGGAGGGCAATAAGAATGGAATAGTTTCAATCATTGATCATATAGGAACCAGAGCATTGGGCATAGATTTGAATTCAGAATAGTAGGAGAATAGTCATCTATATAATGATTGGATGTTAAGGGGAAAAATCACGTTACTATTGAAATAATGCTCACAGAAGATAAGTTGAGCAGAGGTAATTAGTGAAAGCATAGAGAGACATAACCCATCATAATGGGGGGAATTCCCTTATAGACATTAAAGTCATGGGAAAATTCAATGAAGGAAATGATTGGTAATGAAGTATTGCTGTAACAATTAAATAGTTTGCAAAGCCTAATGTGAGTGAGGGGAGTTACAAATTAGAGTATGTTATAGCACAACAAGGGGGGGTGGCTAGTTTTAGGTGGCAGTTAAAGAGATCAAGAAGGATGCTAACTTAGGTAATAATATCTGACAAGAGGGGCCTAGTTTCAATGGTGCAAAGGTCAGTGGACTCCCATTTGGATCAATACTCAGATTCAGGTTGATAAGGTTTCGAGGATTTGAAAAGCTCAAAGATACGTTGCCTAGATTTCAATTGATATATAGATATCTCCTGGGTCTTAATACCTTACAATCCTTTGTCGTTGTACCTGAAGTTGTGTTATGATAATGCTCTTTTGAAATTTGGCATCTCAACCTCGTAAAATCACTTGTAATGCTTTCATAAGGTCCATGCAGCAGATAAATACATGTATGCTTAACTCACTTCTTCAATTTCTTATCAACATACTCTGTGGTGTGTCAACAAGTGCCTCAGTGTTCAATTCCAATAGCGATTGTACTTATTATGCTTCTCCAATGATTGTTTGTCCCTCAAAATCTTATTTACTCATAACGATAATATAAATTATGACTTCTAGAATCTCCCACATTCAAAAACAACAAACCCATTGATATATTTGGTATATCCTCAAGCCTCTTCCTTACGGTTTCACTTTTATAGATTATCGTCTTTTCCCTGTTCCTTGTTAGTCCCAAGGGACTGGCTTATCAAATTATCTGGTGCTCCACAAAGCATAATCTTCCCTACATATGTTATTTTGCTTAATCTTATGAGTATTGCTAAGTCCCTCAATACCCATGACCTGACTTGGCCTAATAAGAGAAATTATTGATATTGTCTCCTTAGAACCTCTCAATTTTCAACCCAAGCTTCTGTACATAATTAAACTTGTTCACTACATTTTGACATTTTCTTCCACTACTCATAGATACGTCTGAAAATATTTCCAAATGTTGCTGTTTGCTGGTCTGCATTATGAAAAAATCATGATGTCCACTAAAATTTTTATTGGGGACACGGAGCATGATTCACATAATAAGGTTCCTAAATCCTCAAAATTGCATAATTCCAGGGCCTATTAGAAGCAAACTCCTCAAGCTATCACTAAACTAATCTCGAATTTTGATGCGCCAATTGATACCAATTTTCCCCCAAAGTAACCCTTGTTTTGGGTCTGTTGATAGCTCAGTAACCGCATATTTGCAATCTCTTCTTCACATAACCATTCATCGAAATCACTCTTTAACTTATATGAATTAGCATAAACATCTTGATGTTCATTACCAATGTCAAAGGTCACAGAATCTCATTTAAAACAATTAAAACCCACCATCTAAACCACTTTAACAGTACTTGTTTCTAAAAATCTTCTGAGATATGCCACCTAAAATCCATCCAGGGTAATCTCCAGGTACCTGTAGATTTTGATTTATCTCAGAATAAGGGTAGTCACTATCGAGCTTACCACATTATAGAATGAGGAATCTCTAAAAGAACTCTCCCCCACACATTCCCGATGTTTCGTATGTCTATCTTGTCTAAATTGAGGTGCAATTGTTCATATGATCTGGGTCAACGACCCAGATTTTAAAATGTCCCCTAACATTCCAAGCATAAATATCCTTCATATTTTTCTGCCTTTGTTACCGCTAACCATGCATCTAAGGTATAATGACTTGTCTGCACCTAGCAGTCGGTAGCCTACATAGGTTCACATCCTCCACATGCACCTTAACAACAACACCTTCTTTGTGTGACATCTTATCTTGACCCATAAAATCAATAGAAGATCAACTTACGCCACATAAGCTATTGAATTGTCAAACATGACTCCTTATAATTGTTGTAAAGCATTCATGACACGGTGATAGGCCCTGTGCATTCTTATTTCTGCAACTTTGCAATGGATATTTCCTAATAATCCAACCTATGAATATCACTGCAAAGTACATTCTTCCCATTTCCATGTATAACATAATCCAGAACCGCATTAGATCATATAACTGTTTACAGACTTTACCTTCTTGCAAGACTTTACCTCCTTGCAATAGCTGAAACCTCATGACTTCCAGACGTTAAGTATTGCTCACATCATAATGAAACCAATTCTCTAGGTTGAAAGCCTCCTACAAGCAACTCCAAATTCCACAATATTTACTATGAGCTTAATATACTTCTCTGAAATACATACATCACTAAGAAGTTGACTAAATGTATCCTTGCTCTATTTTAGTAGCGATGGAACCTCTGAAGAATTATTTAACTATACCATTGATCCTATTATCAAAAGATTCAGGATAGGGAAATGTTTCCTAAAACATTCCCATGATGCACTAGTACATATGAATTCTTGGTCGCCCATTCGTCTCATTAATCCAGCCTATCTCATGGGCATCCTCCTAGCTCCCAGTGATCCAAACATGGCTCTGACCACAACTGTAACGCCCCCAGTTGCTAATGTCTTATTACTCAAGCTTAACTACTTCTTTATTGTTAATTTGCAACGGAAGACTTTTGATCTGATTGGAGGCATTACCGCCGTTCCGAGATGGAACAAGGCCATCTAATTTTCTAAACCTTTGGAATTAATCGAAGTACATATATGCCTCTTCATACTGTTTCTCCCCCTCATGTGATAACTTGATGTACCACTGCTAAGCATTATTATCTTCAGATCTCAAAGGAATAGGTACACACAATCTTCAAGTTACTAACCTATCATCACTGTGAGTGCTGACTAGCTAGCGATCAGTAAAGGTCCCTTGTTTTGCTGCTTTCTGGTTTCTTAGGAGGTTGACTATTCACTCCTTCACATACCTAAAATAGAAAACACAGAAATAGTCGAACGGTGAGCCAAAGCCCAATATGTACATCCCCATGCAGTAAAGTAAATTTTATGTGAAATTAGTTGGGTCGGCCGCATTTCAAAATATTTTGTTTTGCAAACAGGAGAGAGAGAATGTATAAGTAAAATTCATTTGCTGATTCTTATCTGAAAGTGGACCCCTTGGTCGATGCACATCTTGAAACGATCGTACTTTAGGTGCTCACCCCCCAGGCCGATCGAGAAGCCTTAGTTGACGTCGCGCGCGGGTATATTGATCGGCATAAGCCTTGATAATTGATGGGCATAAGCCCTGATAATAATTAGGAGGGCCACTTGTTTGTGTGACAAAATATTGAGAAATTGGTTCATTAAATGGATCTTATATTAATTTTTCATTGCTGAGAACACTGTGAGTTTTTGAAGAACATAGGCAATGTACGTACCTAGTTTTTGAAATTCTCTCTCCTTTATGAAGAATGTGTGTTGACGGCTTGAATCGACAGATGTGGCCTCATTCCTGCTTTACATGTGTAATCCTTTTTCAATTAGTGCAAGATTACAAAATGTAATTGAATTTCTTGGGATAATTTAAACTAGTAGTATTAATACCATTGTGGGCCATTATCCTTAATATTTTTCTTGTTGTTGCATAATTTGAATTATGACCATTTTTATCCTAATTATTGTTAATATTTTCAGTACAATTACTGGTTCCTTTCATCACTACACCATGACGACAAATAACAATAACAACAGTTGCTATTATGGCCAGAACTCTAGAACTTTCTGTAATAACCTCCGTCAAGACATGAGCTCTTTCCCCAAAAACGTAACGTAATGAACTCATATAATCACATTCGTCAACCATTATATTCCTAACATATACATTTAGAATTCAGAATTCACAAAGTGTATATCCAAAATTCATGAACTTGATTACAATATCCAAATAATATGTATATTCTTCAGTAAAATTGTCAACCCCACTGGCTCACAATAATCAAGACACTAACCGAACTTCAGCATAAATTCATCAGGCAGATTTAACCTCAAATTCATAATTTCGAAACCATAGTGGATGGATTCATATTATAATTAGTAAGTCACGATATCTTAATCAGTCGAACATCACAATTACACATGAAATTATATGATTAGCTTCTACCAATTAACATTAGTATTCTAATATACTAAATCATAAAATATCAAATGCAAATCTTTAGGCCAAGAAATCAAGAATTACTCACCTTAAATTTACTCCAAAGTCAAAATCTTAATCTCTTTTTCCTCCTCCCTTTCTCTTTCCTCCCTCTTCTTTCTCTCTCTTCTCTTCTTCTTTCTCTCTCTTCTCTCCCCCCTCTCCCTCTGCTGTGTGTGTGTGAGTGGCGTGAATCCCCCCCTCCATATATATATGGGGGCAAAAAGGAAAAAAATCTAAGATTAGTATTGATTTATTTTTACACCATTGCTATTGACTGGTCAAACCGCCATTGACCGGTCAAAGTTAGTTTGACCAGTCAAACCGACTTTGACTGTTGACCTTTTTTTTGGGGGGGTACACCATTGCTATGCAATATTAGTGTTGATTTTTTTTACACACCATTGAATTAATATTTTCGGATAAAATTAGTGGAAAAGATTTTTAAAGCTTTAGATATAAAATTTTGAGAGGCACTTCCATGTTAACAGATGTTCAATTATTCATTAGTATTTTAATGAATTATTAGAGGAGTAATCAAAAATCCATTTCGAGGTCATTCTGTCGATTCAACCTGCAACATACAAATATGCATGCGCATAAAAAAAATGCTGAAGTGAAACGGAAAAATGCTGGATTGAAATGCGGGACCCAACTTAATTAATTCATAATTAAGATGGTTTAATGTAATTAATATGAATGTTAGGGTTGGGCCGTTACAGCATGAAAAACTTTTTCATATTTCTCAAACTTTAAGAATTTTTTCAAAGTTGATTGAATATCTACTATTATAATTTACAACTAATTATAGGCAAAAATAAATAAGAATTAACCAAGTAAAAAATAACTATAGTGATCATATTATCATAATTTGTCTGTATATTTTGAATAATATGGCAGTCTACGCGATCAAAAGTCTTCTAATTGATTAATAATAAAAAAATTAGTAATACTATTATTTTATAATTTGAGTATTGATTTTGATTAGAATAATTCAAAAGTTGGTTTATCATATGGATTAGGAATTATCACATTTCAGTTGTTCTTTTTTTTTTTTCAATAACTAGATCAAAAGATCAATACAAGATGAAACATCTTAGGAAATCACATCCAAAAGCTATAAAACTAAAGACCATCTGCAGGACCTATCTGAATAGTGTACACATAAAATTGGGTAAAGTGTTGCATTTTGTGTTTTTACCAACACATTTGATCTCAGATGAGTCATGTAATAATTCAATTTTTTAAAAAATTTATCATTATCTTTTTATAGCTATATTGATGAAAATTTTGTTTTCTTTCTCTAGTTATCTAAGTAAAATATACCTCAATAGTAAAGGCCTTCAACGGCGGTTTACTCTATGGAATACTTTAAATTTATTTTTTATATAATTATTAATATATTATATTAATATTGATGGGTGAAATTCAAAAAAATGTCTCAATTATGTATTAATGTGTGCAACCTAAATTTCACTTTCACTGTCTTTTTTTAGAATAGTATTTATAATTGTATTAATTGTATAGGTTTAAGATTTACTTCGGAGTAATCGAACCAGTAAATTTAGTTATTTAGGTGTGAATTTCGCTTAAGGACTTTTGTGTATGTGTGTGTCTCTCTCTCTCTCTCTCTCTCTCTCTATACACATACTCACACTTTTTTGGGGGGGGGGGGGGGGGGGGTGGATTCTTTTGCCGCTATCTAATAGTTCCATAGAGCTTTTAACCATCATGTGTTGATCATATTCAAAACTCTAATTCTGAGATGTGTCTTTAATTTCATTTTATTTTTTTGGTAATACCATTTTAATCCCAAGGTATGTAGTAAGGTTTGAGTTCATTACATATCAAATCAAACAATTTAAATGCGTTTAAATAAAATACGATACAAAAGGTCTTAAAATAAAAATAAAAAGACTAATTCAAGAATCTTAAACAAAAACAACAAGGTATAATGCCAAAAACTTATGACGGTATCATACAGTGCGAATGAAACTTAATTGATATACATATTAAATACTATAAATTTAGCTCTATGTAACATTATGGGTGACAAATTAACTCATTCGACATATGGGCATTATACAAATTTGGACTATTTTACATGAATCACATGATAGGCAAGAACTTTCAAAGAAATTAAAAAAGGACAAAAAGTACTGGGAAAATGTGATTGATTATACAAGAAAATATGCTATTGCATATTTGGATAATCATATATTCCTTGAATGCTTGACTCCAAACAAATTTTAATCAGATAAACTTTTAGAATATACTATCTGTCATGGACCACCTCTAACACCATAAGAAATTGACCATTCTCTAGCTGTCACGTTCTCTTCTCCCTATATATGATCCGTTATTTCACTGTTTTTAACCAAGGGTGCACATACAGCATATTAACGGTTCCCGCTTCCTTAATTGGCTTAAAAATAACAAAAATAGATTTGAAAATCTGGCTATATATGAATGTCATGATGCCTATGGACAGATCTTCCTTTAAACTAATATATCTCCATTTATGTTTGTCCCTTTTCAATCAATGATCAATTACAAAAATATACTTAGGTTTTTTATGGTTGCTTCTAGGGGAAAAAAAGTATACTTTGAGTGGCCGCTAATGGTGACTGAAATTGATAAGGTTTGTTTAATTTTCTAAGACGACAAATACAGACGAGTATGAGAGAGAGAGAGAGAGAGAAGAAAGTGTACGGTCATCTGGGTTTCCAGCAGTAATTGAGCCAACCTCAAGTTTTGTAAGTTTGTGGCATTTTACTTTAACTTATTTGGCATATCAAACTTAAAAATCTTGAGTTTTAGTTTCTTGTTCGTTTTAACTTGTTTTAACTTGGTTCGTAAGAATATACATACAAATATATATATATATATATATATATATATATATATATATATATATATATATATATATATATATCTTTTGGGGGAATTTGCATTATGTTAAATAGACCTTAAACCATACATCACTCAACTCACTCCCAATTAGTTAAAACAAAAAATTCAGCTGATGGTACACACATCAAGTTCAACGAGACACATTATATATATATATATATATATATATATATATATATATATATATATAATATATATATATACATATATATATATATATATATATATATTATAATATATATAATATATATATTATATACATATATATATATATATTACATATATATATATACATTATATATATATAATATATATATATACATATATATATATATATATATCTACATATTATATATATATATATATATATATATATATATATATATATATATATATATATATATATATACACACACACACACACACACACAGAGACATATCTATATATCTACACACACACACACACACACACACACACACACACAACAACACACACATATATATATATATATATATGTGTGTGTGTGTGTGTGTGTGTGTGTGTGTGTGTGTATATATATATATGTGTGTGTGTGTGTGTGTGTGGTGTGTAAGTGAGTTCGAATGCTACAGTCATGACACATGTCCTCAGTAGAATTTATTAAGATTTTATTTAAAAATGAAAATTTAAACAATATATGACTTAAAATCACCATGATAAATAGTATCTTTTTAACTACTTCAATAAAGAAAAAAGGAAATAAATTACAGATATATTAATATTATTATTTCTAAAAATTTAAATTATAAGATTAATTATAATATTTTTAAAAATATTTTCACGAAAATTTAAAAAAAATCATGCATAGCACGAGTTTAAAAGCTAGTTAATAAGATAACCAATAGCTAACAGCAATACAAATCCTAACTGAGTGCTAAATTGGGAACTCTATCATCAGCTATTCAGTTTAAAATATATGTTGTCCTTTTAATTTTTTATTTTTAACATTGGTTAATATGGTATTAGAGATATTTATGTATTTTTACATTGTTCAACTCTTAATATAAATATACCTCTAGGCTCCTTTTGAGTCATTATTTCATTAAACAACACATGGTACCAAAGCCAACCCAAGGTCTCTAGCAAGAAACCTTAGCCGCTAGCTTCCTTCTCATGTAAGCACTCCACTACCTCTCTCAGCAGCTATGAACCATTCTTTATCCATTGCAGATTCTGAAGGGGTTCCTTGTGACTCCCACACTCCTGTCTCCCAAGCCTCTATCGTCATGATGTTCAAACCCGTGACTCTGCCTCAATTCTCCACTGAAGATCCAATCTTGCACGCCTCTTTTCCGCCACCACTACCTCCATCGCACAATTCTTCTCATCCTTTCTAGGTGTTCTCCTCTCCAGTCGTGTCATGGTCTGCGCCGCAGCCTAATATTCTCATGCCCTATGCCTCTGTTGGTTACACTATCAATTCTTAGCCCATCTCTAGCATGCTCGACGGCAACGTCCCCATGGCTGATCTTGATGGGCTTCCTTTATTGCCTTCCTCTGTTTGGGTGATGAATGTTACTACTTATGTCACCCATACTATTGCATGAGTTGACGATTTCCTTTCAAGGCGCACTCAATTTACCTCTTTCATGATCCTTCATCAACTTGATGGGATGTTAGATGGTGCCGCAGCCGCCATCCCATATTCTCGTTGCACCAGAGCCTCTCAAGCCAACCCAGCACATGTCTATTGGTTTCGAGTGGACTAGCTTGTTCGTGCTTGGTTATTCACCACTGTCTCCAAAGATACTTTGAGTGATGTGCATACTATTCCACACTTTTTCCAGTCTAGCAGCACTTGCAATCTCGCTTCAACACTTCAAGTTTAGCACGTGCGCTTGACTTAAAGTATATGCTCACTTATATGTCTAAGGCTGCTGATCAATCTATGGATGAGTATCTTTGTCAGATCATGACTATTGTAGACTCCTTGGCAGTATTCAATATCCTGTCATGGATCTTGAATTAATTCAGTATACTACATCTGGCTTATTGTTTAGTTAGTGCGATTTTATCACCGCTTATTCTTTAGTGCCAGGACCTCATTCTTTCGATGACTTGTGCATCAAGTTAATCTTTTATAAACAACGGGTGAAATTTCAACAAGATCATAAGCTAGCCCTTCATCGAGCTTATTGGCCACTATGGGGGTCTTGGATCAAGGGGGGCTGTCAGAATAATCATAATAATCAAACATCCAACAACAAAGGTAAAAGAGGTGGTCGCAATAATAATCATAATGGGCGTGGCAATGGAAGATGATGAAACAATAAAGGTGCTAACACTCGTAACAACCGACAGTCCAGTCAGAATCAGCATCAGACATCAAACTCTAGGAGTATGCCTATTGGGACTGTTTTATGTGATTCTGCTATTTCATCGTTTGATACTTATTATACTTCTCCTCCCTATACTAAGTTTTCACTTAAAGGAACTAACCAATTAGAAGGTATCTGAGGTCATCATCCTAATATTATCTGTTAAATCTATCATGCTTCAGGTCATTCTGCTGATGTCTGTCATAATCGTTATCATCCACGTCAGCAAACCAGTGGTCCCTACGTATACTACCTTCAATCCTATTAATGATGGTGAACAAATATGGTATCCTAACTTGGCTGCAGCATTCCATATGATACTTGACGATGGTAAGCTTGTTTCTAAATCTGTTTACTCTGGATGGATTCGTGTTAAGGTTAGAGATAAAACTTTATTACCTATAAATCATGTTGGTTATACCATTGTGCATAATTCCCGTAAGCCATTGCATATTAAACATGTCCTCCATGTTCGTAGTTTACTTTTGTTTGACGTGGCAACAACTGCCACATAGTTTTTAACTCTACTTGTATTTGTATAAAGAACAAAACCACAGGTGAGGTCTTTTTACAGGAAGCTACTGCTGGTAGTGTTTATCCTCTCCACCTTCCCATTGTCCATCCTGTTTGAGCTTATGTTGCTTCGAGTTCCTCTAGAGATCCATGGCATCATTGATTAGGTCATTGTGGTGCTCGTGTGTTAGATGTTCTTAAGAAATAGGGAATTTCATTCTTTACTTCCTCTTTTCATGATAATTGTACGACTTGTCATTTGGCAAAGTCCCATAGACTTGCTTTTGATTTAGTAAAACATTATCCAATCCTTCTATTGAGTTAATTCATTATAATGTTTGGCAATCACTTATATTATCTCATAAGGTTTACAAGTACTATGTTTCTTTTATTGATGATTTCTCTTATTACACAAGGATCTATCCCATGAAAAGGAAATCAGAAGTCTATCATATTTTTCGTAGTTTTGAAGTTTTAGTTGAAAATCTTTAAATTGCAAAATAAAAATGTTTTAAAGTGATGGAGGAAGGGAGTTTGATAACTTTCCCATGCATGACTTGTTAAAGAATTTGGGATTGAATGTGGTACTAGATAAGCCAAGTAAATTGTGAAATAGAACACTTTTCTTAAAACTTATTTGTTACACCACAATAATCCTAGGGATAATCCACTTAGAAGAACAAGTGTGTATTTCAAGGTTCTCTCGAATGTTAATTGATGAGTGTGCTGCAATCACTCACATTAATTATTAAAAAAAAAAAATCTCATGATTGTGGTTTCACTCCTTCTTATATAGAGGAATGATCTTACCAAGGCACCAAAAAGGATAGGATAAGGCGGGTAAGGCTTGAAGAGACACTTTGCTTATCCACCTTTTCACCGAAATGGATTGGATAAGGTAAGTAAACTTGAAGAGGTATCATACATATTCATTTTTTCGGATAAGCATTAGAAAAAAACTGCCACTTTTATTTTATTCTTGGAAAACTCTAACAATCCCCTGCCTTTTCTAAGATAGAGAACAAATCGCTACCATTCCAGCAAACACACAATCACAACTAAGAACACAAGGAGATTTATGCATAAGAGAAGTATCTTACGATTTGAACCTCCATTTAGTGAAATATAATTTCAATTAATCTGAATATAAATAGTAGACGGGTCTTTGAACTATACATTCTTTTTGATTAGTTGGATACATTTCACACACAAATCTCATTACACACTAAACATTTTGACACTATTATTTGGCCATGTGTCCATATCCATCATGAGTGCATCAAGACAAGCTCTGTTGCTCTTTGAAGTGGTCATACTTTACACTCACTTAGGTAGACCTTAGAAATATGCTCCTATAACACAAGCCATTCAATCAAGATCTATTACGAGTATAAAACTCACCCTCTTATAACATTAGAGTACACAAGCACTCTTACCTTGGGATAAAATATGTTAGTGCTTCCAATTAATATGCAAAGTTATCACTCATTGAACTTAGAACATGATGTCATACCACAAGGCTTCCTTACTAGTAATTGTAAATATGGGCTTAAGTCCCATCCCTTTTGATGTTCTCAACACCAAGTCTCTTGCTAGACCCTTAGTTAAAGGATCTACAAGATTCTCATTTGTTTGCATATAATTAACTGTGATCACTCCATCTTTGATCAACTGATGGACATAGGCATGTTTAAGTCCAATGTGCCTTGATTTTCAATTATAGACATGACTATAAACCTTAGACAACGTGGTCTTGCTGTCACAAAGTATGGAGAGTGGCGACATTGGTCTTGGCCATAAAGGCACTTCCAATAGTAAATTCCACAGCCACTCTACCTCTTTTCTGGCTGCAGCCAGAGCTACAAACTCAGCAGTCATGGTGGAGTCACTAATGCAAGTTTGTTTCTTGGATGCCCAAGAAACTGCCCCTCCACCAAGCAAGTATATATAGCTTGACGTAGAGGCATAATTCTCTTTGTCAGTTATCCAACTTGCATCTAAATATCCTTCCAAGACCGAAGGATAACCTGAATAGGACAAGCCATAAATTTGAGTTTTCTTCAGGTATTTCAACACCGACGTATTGCATGCCAATAAAACTTACTAGGATTACAAGTATACCAGCTTAGCTTTCCAATGAAAAATGCAATGTCCGGCCTCATGCTTGTCATGACATACATGAAGCACCCTATGACCATTGCATACTCAATTTGTGCAATAGATCTCCCACTATTACGAGTTAACTTGTAAGTTGGATCGAAAGGTTAACTTGTAAGTTGGATCGAAAGGAGTTACCACTGGGGAGCAATCTTTATAATTGAACCTCCCAAGCACTCTCTCAATATAATGAGATTGAGACAAGTGGATTCCATCATTATTTCTAATGATCTTAATATCGAGTATAATATCGACCTCCCCTATGTCTTTCATGGAGAACTTGGAAGATAGAAAACAGTTGATTTTCTTTATTTCCTCTAAGTCAGTGCAAAAAATTTGCATGTCATCAACATATAAGCATATAATCACACCTTTTTCATGTTCAAACTTGGAATATACACATTTGTTAGATTCATTAATACTAAAACCATAAGATAACACTACTTCATCAAACTTTTGATGCCATTGTTTAGGTGGTTGTTTTAGGCCATACAATGATCTTATGAGTTTGCATACTTTATTTTCTTGGCCCAGAACCACAAGACCTTTTGGTTGTTTCATGTACACCTCTTCCGCTAATTCACCATTTAATAAAGCTATTTTCACATCCATTTGGTGAATTATTAGCTTTTGAACTGCAGCCAGAGCATGAGAACTCTTATGGTTGCAATCCTAGCCACCAGTGCATATGTGTCAAAGTAGTCAATACCATGTCTTTGGCTAAAGCCCCTTATGACTAACTGGGCTTTGAACCTTTCTATGATACCATCTACTTTCCTTTTTCTTTTAAAGATCCACTTTGATGTGATAGGCTTACATACCAGGGGTAAATCAACTAAGACCCATGTGTTATTTTTCATGATTGAGTCCATTTCATCTTGGACTGCTTCTGTCCAAAAGGAAGCATCTTGAGATTCCATAACCTCTTTAAAAGAGTTAGGATCCGAATCAATGCTATAAACATAGCGTATTTCATTTTCAATGGAATCTCTTATTCCTTCTATCAAATAGACAAAGAAATCAGAACCAAAGGATTTTTCCTTTCTAATCTGTTTACTTCTCCTTACTTCCACTATGTCTCCTTGCTCTTGATCATTACTTGGAGTCATAGTGGTTTAGGAATTGAAGAGAATCTAGTTTCATCAAAAACGGCATCAATTGATTCTATCACGGTGTTAACTATAATAGAAGCATTGGTTCTATAACCAAAAACCTATCGGCTTTGCTACGTTTAGTATAGCCTATAAAGATGCACTCAATTTCTCTTTCTTTCGATTTATCTTTCTAAATCCGGGACTCTTACAATAGCCCTACACCCCCAAACTCTGAAATAACTGAGGTTTGGCTTTTTCTTATTTCATAATTCATAAGAAGTAATTGAATTCCTTTTACTAGGAACCCTATTTAGGATGTAGCATGCTGTGAGCATTGCTTCACCCCAGAAGCCTTCACTTAAACCGGATTTAGAAAGTATCACATCGATCATTTCAGTTAGTGCTCTATTTTTCCTTTCTGCCACGCCATTTTGTTGTGGTGTATAAGGTGCTGTAACCTCATGGATTATACTAGTTGATTAGAAATTACTTAGATTATAATATTCACTACCCCTATCCGATCTTAGTCTTTTAATAAGGGTTTCACAATGTAACTCAGATTCATTCTTAAATATCCTAAACATGTCTAGTGCTTCACTTTTAGCATGTAAAAGATATACTTGGCAATATCTTGTAAAATCATCAATGAAAGTGACATAGTATTTTTTTCCCCACAAAAGAGGGAGTGCTATGAAAATCACCTAAATCACTATGAATTAATTCAAGTAATTTATTGATTCTTTAAATAGTTGGAAAAGTACTTCTAGTGATCTTTGTTAACATGCATGTCTTACATTTCTCTATGTTTCCATTAAAATCAGGAATTAACTCAAGTCTTGACATCTCTTTTAATCTTTTACAATTAACATGCCCAAGACGATTATGTCATAGAGAAGGTAAAGAATACATAAGCATGTAAGCAGAATGATTCATCTCATTACCACTAGAAGGAGTAATTACATTTAATTTAAACATGTCATCACTAGCATAACCCTTCCCTGCAAAGACAGTTCCCTTAGATCGGATAAACTAATCGGCCTCATACACTTGTTTGAAGTCAAACTTATTAAAAAGAAAACCGTAAACAACATTCTTTCTAACTTCTAGCATAAAATATACATCATTTAAAGTAAGAATTTTTCCAGAAGTGAAGACTAACTCTACTTGGCCTATTCCTTTAACATCAACAGTAGAAGTATTACCTATATAGAGCACTTTTCTATCTTCAACGGGCACCAATGTCTTGAAGAAAGAGTGTCCTTGCACACGTGCTTGGAAGCACCTGAATCAACCCATCAATCATTGTCACTTTGGACAATGTTGATTTGATCATTGATCATGGCTACAAAGTCGTCCTTTTTCTTTGCCTTTTGGTTGTTCAAGCCATGCTTATGCTTCCAAATGGTATAATCTCTTTTCTTGCGGCCCGGTTTTGTTGCATTCCTAACAAACCATTTTAACCTTCTTATTACCTTTGTTGTTGTTGTACTTGTTAGGCCTCTTTTTGTTCCCTTTAGGCACTTGACTTGACTCACCATCTTCAATAACATCAATCTTGGAGACATGCTCCTTTGACTCATCCTGCACACGTAACTCTTCTTCTATTCGAAGATGGTTAGCCAATTCCTTAAGTGACATTTCTTCTTTCTTATGTTTTAAAATTCTTTTAGTGCCTTTCCAAGAGGGGGGAAGTTTGTCCACTGTAGAGAAAACTATAGTGGTCTCATCCATGTGCATTTTATATTGCTTGAAGCAACTTAGGATTCGTTGAATTTCATACAATTGATTGAGAACAGAGCATCCTTCAACCATCTTGAAATTATTAAATTGACTTGCAAGGAAGTTCTTGCTAGAGGCATCTTCTGTCTTGTACTTGTTCTGTAGCGCCTCCCATAATTACTTTGTCGATTCCATGCCTTGATAGGCATCAAACAAGGCTTATCACATGCTATTTAAGATATGGCCCAACAAATATAGTCATCGTTCTCGAACTTGAATCTTCGACGGGCTTACTCCAAAGTCTCGTTTTTGGTCTCCACGGGGTAGGGAGTATTGAGCACATGCACGATCTCCAAGGTTGTAAGAAGAAAGTGCATATTCTTTTGCCAACGACGGAAGCCAACATCCTTGAACTTGTCCGACTTCTGAAAGTTGGAAGTCATTTCACAAATTGAAGCCATCAACAAATAAGTCTTAAGATTGTTAAAGAATTTGGGGTTGAATGTGGTACTGGATAAGCCAAGTAAATCGTGAAATAGAATACTTTCCTTAAGACTTATTTGTTACATCACAAATAATCTTAGGGCTAATCTACTTAGAAGAATAAGTATGTATTTCAAGGTTCTCTCAAATGTTCATCGATGAGGGTGCTGCAGTCACTCACATTGATTATTGAAAAAAAAAAAATTTCGTGATTGTGGTTTCACTCCTCCTTATATAGAGAAATGGTCTTGCTAGAAGAGGTACCAAAAAGAATAGGATAAGGCAGATAAAACTTAAAGAAGCACCTTGCTTATCCACATTTTCACCAAAATGGATTGGATAAGGCGGGTAAACCGGAAGAGGTACCATGCTTATCCATCTTTTTGGATAAACACTAGAAAAAAACTGTCACTTTTATTTTATTCTTAGAAAATTTCAACATGACTACTTTCTATAACATGATGTTTATTTTCCTAAGTCTTACCCCTATACCCAACAACAAATTGGTGTAACTAAACAAAAGCATAGAAAACTTGTTAAGATGACTATGTCATTTTTGATACAAGTTTCTATGCATGCAGTATTTTGCTTGAATGCAATCTATACTGCTACCTAAACCATAAATTTCTTACCCACACCTATACTTAATAATAAATCTCCTTTTGAAATTTTATTTGACAAAGTGCCTTGTTACTTGTTCCTCAAGCCTTTTGGTTGCTCGTGTTTTCCAAATTTTATGGCTACTTCTTCAAACAAATTATCCCCGCGATCTGCTCATTGTGTTTTCTAGGTTATGTTAACCAATACAAAGAGTATCAGTGTTTAGATCCTATTATTAATTGTGTGTATCTTAGTCATTGTGTACGGTTTCATGAAAATTCTTTTACGTTTCAAGAACTCTCACACTGGACATCTTCTCATCTGAGACCACCTTTCTTTAACATTGATGAGCTCTTGGCCCTTACCACTGCTCAATCCGGGCTCCATACCTCCTATTTAGCATCAACAGGGTCAATTTTTAACCCATCGCATTTGGCTTATTACTCCCAGCCCTTTCGTTGCCTCCCAATCCACTAGGCCATGCCTAGCCTAACTCGTGTCTGCATTTTAAGTCAAGCTCACCCACTGTCGTGTCGTCCTCCACTGCTTCTCCCGAGCCTTCCTCGGTCTGCTCTCCTGATTCACCCTTGGCTTAGCCCAGCGCCTCTTGTATTGTGCCGTATGTGCTGCATCCCACTAGCACAACCCAACCCATTAGTGCGTCTTCTCTAACTCACCCCTTTCCCCAACCTAACAGTGTGTCACATGTGTCCCATGTTTCCTTAGTAGCCCCAAATCTTCATCCTATGCAAACTCGAAGCAAGTGAAGGGTGATAAACCCAAATCTATTTTCTCCTTGTTTGTGTCTCTTGTCGAGCCTGATGCCACTTCTTTCTCTCAAGAGTCTAAACATGGTAAGTGGAAACATGCAATGGCTGAAGAGTACAATGCTTTAATGACTAATGATACTTGGGAGTTGGTTCCATCTCATCCTTCACAGAACTTGGTTGGTTGAAATGGGTTTAGAAAGTTAAATACCTATTTGATGGCACTATGAAGATACATAAAGCCATGTTGGTAGCCCAGGGTTTTCATTAGCATGCTGGTATTGATTAGCATGAGACATTCAGCCGTATCATTAAACCTGATACCATTCGTCCCATTCTCTCTGTAGCCCTCACTTCTAAATGGCTTATTTGACAGTTGCACATCAGAAATGTATTTCTTCATAGGCATCTCACTGAGGTTGTTTACAAGAAGCAACCTCCTAGTTTTTTCATCCAGATTGCCCTCACTATGTTTGATACCCAACGAGGCATTTTATGGGCTTAAACTAGCTCCTAGAGCTTGGTTTCATCATTTTAACAGTTTCTTACTGTCTCATGGTTTTACATGTAGCAATGGTGATCCTTCTATGTTCGTTCTTTGCACTGGTGGTCATACCTTAATGCTTCTTTTGCACGTTGATGATATTCTTCTAATCGGGAATTCCTTACCTGTGCTCACCTCAATCATTACTCACTTATCTTGTACCTTTGTCAAGAAAGATTTGGGGGATTTGCATTATTTTCTTGGCATCCAGGTGGTTGAGACTTCTTCCAGACTTTTTCTTTTAAAACAAAAGTATGTTAATGATGATTTACTTCATAAATTTCACCTTCATACTTGCATACATGTTAGAACTCCTTCTGTGGTTTGAATAACCTTATCCGTTATTAATAGTGAACTGCTTGTAGATACTACTGAGTACAAGAGTATGGTAAGTACTTCACAGTATCTCACTATGGCACATCCTAACATTGCATATGCAGTCCATGTAGTTTCCAAGTTTATGCATGCTTCCCGCACTACTCACCTTCATGATGTGAGGCGTACTATCAGGTACTTATAGGGCACCGTAGATCATGGTCTTCAGCTTCGACTGTTTGCAGCATCTACTCTTGTGATGGCATATCTAATGCCCACTAGGCTGGTTGCAAGGATACTTGTTGCTCCACTGCTATCTACATTTTCTTCTTTGGTCCCAATCTCATCCCCTAGATGTCCAAGAAGCAATCCACCGCCTCCAAGTCATCTACTGAAGGACAGTATTGTGTCATTGGGTGCATGGTAGTTGAGACGATATGGATTCGCAAACTATTGTATGATATAGGTGTTACCATTACTGCTCTAATTCACCTATATTATAACAATATATTTAGTGCTATGTATATGATTGCTAATTCAGTTCAGCATGATCGCAGTAAGCGGATTGTCGTTGACTACCACTTTGTTTGGGAGAGGGTTGTTGCTGGTGATTTAGTTGTGCATTGTATCCCTACCAAATTATAGATTGATGACATTTTCACCAAGGCTTTGTCTTCTCAGAATTTTCAATTTCTTAAGTCCAATATGTCCGTGCATCCCCCCTGACCGGATTGAGGGGGCATAATAGGATATTAGTGATATTTATATATTTTTACATTGTACGACTCTTAATATAAACATACCTCCAGACTCCCATTATGTCCATATATCTCATGGAAAACACCATAGGTGGGGAAGCTCCACGGAAGGGAGGGGAACAAAGGTAAGAAAAATTTCCCTATATGATCACACCTCTAGCGAAATTTAAACTCACACTTTCTTGTTGAGAGATAGATCGATTCACCTGAGACTACCTTTTTAGTATTTTCTTATGATTTCTACTTAAATTGGGAATTGATAATTGCTTTTCTCCTATAATGTTTGCATGAAAATTAAATTATAAATTCGCAGCCCTCCCGTGTCCTATATATAATCTTGAGTCGATTATAGAAATATGCATAAATATATTAATGACATGCTTTATGTTAAAAATTAAAATCCGCGGCATCATCTTTAAAAACTTCTTGTTGACCAAGCAGCTAATTTAACATGTTAATTAAGGCTCTGTTCTCTTCGACTTATTTTTTTGAAAAATAAGTTCAGTTCAGAATAAATTCAAAATTAGTTTTGATTAATAAGTTCAGAATAAAATCAGCAAATAGGTTCAGAATAAGTTCAGCAAATAGGTTTATAAATTTATTCTATAATAAGTTCACAATAAGTTCAGTAAATAAGTTTCAGAATAAGTTCAGAATAAGTTCAATAAATAAATTCAGAATAAGTTCCGATAAGTTTAGATCAGAATAAGTTCAGTCAAAATAAGATGAATAGAACATGTCCCAAACTCATAAGTAAGTTACCTTCCTTTTTGGTTTTTTGGGGTTTTATTGAACCCATAAATAACTAATCTCTACATCCAACTACATTAATAATTGACAAATAATTGCTTCCACTTATTTCAAACACCCATAACCCCAAGACAAGATGTAAAACAAGAAACAGTGTGACATTACAACGTGGGGGCAGGCTTCTCACTTCCCACTTCCCATTTCCCACTTTCCTGAGTCACTTCCCACAAAAGAAGAAAATGACTTGCATTTTAAAAAAAATCAAAACAGTGTATAAACCCCACTTTTTTAAAAAAAAAAAATCTAGTGTCAAATGCATATGCATGGCTAAAGAACCAATTTTTGAAATGTCAATTTCAAAGGGAGCGCCACCTAAAAGCCTATGAATATCATACATTTTTCTTTATCTTTTCTTTTTTTT
>JAKOGI010000141.1:482500-532500 GCA_029747015.1 Carnegiea gigantea
TCGGTTGGAACCTCATTTGAGTTTCATTGCTTGGCTCGTTGTTTAAAGGTCCAATTTATATAAAAAATTTAACAGTATGGATCGAACATGCTAATTATGGTATAGTTTTTCTATTTTTATCTATGAAGCTAATCAATGACCAAAAAGTAAGTTGAACTTTTAAAAATTAAAATGGAGGCTACGTTGAGAGAGGTGGGAGGATTGGAAATGCAAGGGTCTAATCCCACAAATTTGGTTCGGACGAACTGAAAAATGTAAGGGGTGACTGAAAATAAGCTACACTGATTAATGACTAAACTCACAGATTGCATGATCATTAAATTATAAACGTCCATGTTCACCTTCTCAGCAATTTAGTCATCATGTATAGGGTAGGAGTGGCTTGGTGGCCTATAGCTGGAGAGGGGGGGGGGGGTTGAGACAGTAATAGCTATTGGTTGCAGATCTCTGATGATAATAGTGGGGATTTTTTAAGGTCCCTTCATCTAGAAATTGATTTTTTTTTTAATTATACATGATGATTAAGTATTTCCAACTAAAAATAAATATTTATGATAAGTTGAAAAGAGGATGATCGCATTCTCTAATTGTGATCAGATTTTTTTTTCCCATAAAACTACATATTCTTATAGGGTAGAAATCATGCTTGGCTTAAAAAATAAGTATGGGATTATGGTTGCAGTGGATGGAGGAAGCTATGACGCCGCTAGTAGGAATAGGAGTATTACCTGAACCCAAAAAATCCGATTAAAACCCGCCCTATTTAGCACTCGAATGGGTGATTGAAATGAGTCTAAAGTGAGTATGGATATGGATATAGGTATAGTCTTTGAGAATGGGTATGAGTATGAGTTCTTAAAACTTATACCCAATTGTGTACTAGATGAACTAGTAAAATGCGACAAAAATACGATAAAATTCAAAAATAAATGTTAGGCATGATACTCTAATAGTATAGTGTTTATTTATGTAGAAATGAAAAATTAATGTGTTTTTTTTTACAAGTTTAACTTTCGTGAGTTTATTTGGACATGAATTTTACTAGCGCTGCGTGAAATTACTAATCAAATATGACATATATGAAAATATGGGTTGAATGTAGGTAAAACTTTATGCACTCTATATATAACCGAATAAAATCTGTAAACTCAAAAAACCTGATGGGTATGAGCATGGGTGTGGGTATGAATATGAGTATGATTTTAAAAATAAATATGAATACAGATATGGGTATAATTTTTACAAATAGATATAAATACGGATATAACTCAACCTACTCCAAATCCACCTATCGCCCATCACTAGCCGCTAGTACCTAATTCCTCTTGAATATGTCAGCACATGCACAATGCGCAGTTGAAATTTTGACAAAGTGGTCAAGGCCCAAGGACAGCATATGATGCACGGCCCAACCAACTGGTGATTTTGTGCCCTTGACATGATACATGGTGTTAGTACAACATTGGACCACGTCAAACACAATGCCAATGTTGTAGTACCTTTCTGGTATGTTTTCATGACTCAACAACATCAACAACAACAACAACAATAATAATAATAACAACAATAAAAATAACAACAACAATAATAATAATAATAATAACAACAACATAGGTAGTGTTGGTTTGGGGGAAAAATAATTTCCTCAGAAAATTGTTTTTCAATTTTCCGTTGTTCGGCACAATAAAAGATGGCAAACTATTTTCTCTACAATTGAGGAAAATGATTTCCTTTTTGAGAAGGTAGAAAGTTGATTTTCTTTCTTCAACTTTTTGATGGTACGGTCAGTTGAATTTAGATGCAAAATTTGATTTCAACAGTTTGGATTGAAACTTAACTATCCGATAGAAAAGATCAAAATAAACTCAAATATAAATTTTTAGCTCAAATTTCTTTCATTTGATCAACATTTATCTCCACCATGACAGCTTAATCGACGTTTTTTGTCACTAAAATAATTTAGTCGATCGCCAATAAAACAATTTAAATAGTTTGGATCGAAATTTGTTCATCAGATAGAAAATTTAAATTCATATTTTGAACTTGATATTCTTTCATTTGCGCAACATTTTTTCCACAATGACAATTTAATTGATGTTTTTTGTCTCTTAAACAGTGCAATTAATATTTTTTACCACTAGAACAGTTTCAAGAGTATTGATCGAAACTTAATCATCGGATAAGAAAGATTAAAATAGGCTAAAATTCAGATTTTGAGCACGATTTTTCTTCATTTGGTCAACATTTTTCTTCGCCACGACAATTCAATCGATATTTTTTGCTTAAATAATTCAGTTGATTTTTTCGTCACTAAAATAATTTCAAGTGTTTAGATCGAAACTTAATTATCCAAGACGAAGTATTGAAAAAAACTCAAGTATGAATTTTAAGCTCAAAATTTTTTTATTTGGTCAATATTTATATCAACTACGACCATTCAGTCAATATTTTTTACTATTTAAACAATTCAGCTGACACGATTTATCTTGTATTAAACAACAGAAAATGTGACATGAAAGTCAATTTTTCTTGGAAAAATATTTTCCACAAAAAATAATTTTCCGAGAAAACCATTTTCCTTCCAACCAAATACTACCATAATCAAACATTTTTTGTGTTGCTTTACTATTTAATAAAATTCTTGGCAAGTAGTAAGTACTGTCATGTTCTGTCTAGCTTCCCCCCCCCCCCCCTTCTTTTTTGGTCAATAGGTGAGGCAGACATGCTAATATAAATCTAGGAAGAGGATCGCCTCAACTGCACTTAGGAAACAACAGAGTGGCTTCCTGGGCTACGATCTTGAGAATCATATAACATCAAAGTTGCAAAAGAAGTTCGCTTTTAGCTTTCCACGTCCCCGCCCAATCAAAGCATTACTAGGAATTTGAACATCATACTCTAGATTAAACCATTTTCCATCTTCGTGGTTTACAATGCACATAATCTTGTCGGCATCAAACAACATGATCAGCTTAAAATGGACCTGATTAATAGGTCGGGGCCTGCCTGACCCATTCTGACCTGACTCTAAAAAATGAGGGTTAGAGTACATTTTTTTTTTGGCCTCCAACCCCCGACCCTTAAATTGAGGTTACCCAACCATGATAAGGGTCGGATTTGGGTAGAATTTTTGACCCTTTGATCCTCATTTAAAAAAATTTAAATTTAAAATCAAAATAAAAACTTTGGGTTTCATTTGTTCAATTCATTTTGGATTTGTATTTTCTCATCTCCTCTTAGCATCGCTCGTACTAGGTATTAACCGTCTTGCGCTCCCTCTCTGATGTTTGAAGTAGCTGCTTTAGTGGACTAATTGTTATGCGCATTAGAAAGTTTGTAATTATGATACTTTTCATTAGAATTTTCTATTATCATTCGATCTTTCATTTAATAGGTTACTTAGTATTGAAATTTAAGATAAAAATGAAATTTAGTAAAACATATAATTTTTTATATAAAGAAGATTTGAGGGTTGCATTTAACCCTATGACCTGAGAGCATCGGTAGAGTTAGAGTTAGGGTCAAACATAAGTCGACCCCTATAAGGGCTGGGTAAGGTCAGAGTCAAACAAGTTCCTCTTTCTTAGCAACAGCTTTGACATGAGTTACCCTAGAGTGAAGGACAAGCGTAAACTCGTCAACATGTAGAAATGCTTCATAGGTTGTACATGAAATCTTGATGGAAGCCAAACTGAGTTGAAGAAGGTGAACACAATAGTCTCATTTGGAACATCATCACTAAGGTTAGAAGGGCTAGAACTTGAACAAGATTCATGAGTACGGCCTATTCCTGCTGCGCTAGGAGAAACTTCCAAGTTCTCCTTATTAAGAGATCAAGCCATTTCCCACTAGTCTTCACACTAAGTACCCAAATCCTCATAATTACTAACAGCCTAAATTTCAGCACCAAACCTCGCTTCATTGACACCAGAAAGTCTCCTACCTTCATGGCACCCAACTTTGAATTGTTTGTCATGAGTAACCCCCAACTCAGTACAACAGGAGGTAGCAGAAGGCACAACCTCCGTGGCCTCAATCATGACAAAATTAATACAAGAATCTAAGCAAATCACAACTAGACTTCTGCGGGCATCATTAGCTAGCAGATCTCTCTTAACTAGTAAAAGGTGCTTTTGGGTGAGAATCATCATTGGGAACACAATTATGAGTTTGCACATACTTCATCTCCACTTTCTACTAAACTTGCCTTGTTGATGTATCATAAAACCTTTCAGATTCGTCGTGGAGACACTATGGATAAAAGATGGATTTACCTACATGCTTCCTTATTAGCCATAATTTTGTTTTCTAGTTCAAATTGAAATGCAATTTATGAATCAGTTTTGGCATTTTTCGCCAAACCCAAATTTGTGAGTATCACTCTATCTGACAACAATGTTCCCAGAAGGTCATAAACACACCCCCAAAACAACAATGTAGTAACACAAGTTAATCCGAATAAATACTTACAAAATTAGTCCTTATTCCCATAGATATGAGTGATCAAACCTAGCCAAAGTCAGCTAACAAAAGAAAGAACGTTGTTGTTGAACAAACAAGGGCATTTAACATAGGTAAGTACAACCCACAACAAATAATTGATCAAGTGATATCAAGAATTTTAATCCAGAACAATTCAATTAACAAGGGGAACCCAGGAAAAGAAAATAAGGAACAAGCACATCTAATAGGCCCAATTTTCGTAGGTAAGCCCCCTGAATTGCAAACTTTCATCCCGTGCCCTTTGCACAGTGGCAGGATCAAGTCTATCTTTAACTTCCAGCTGTCATATTTGGCTCAAAAGATCATAAAAGTTAGCAATACCAATTGAACCTGAGCCACTTGATGCCTCATGCGTACTCTAGCTATTTTTGGCCCTCTTTTAACACTAATCTAGCCATCTTGCTATGGATATGTTTCGCGGTTGAACATTAGGCACAAGAGCTATATCGACATTATTAGCTTACTTTCGTTCGTACTTTCTTCTTTTACACCCTCACATTCCTATTTACACGCCACTCATAATTACCAGTGCAGTTTTCAGGAGAATAATCAAATGAGTTGCTAGTTATGTATGCATTGTAAGCTCTATAAAACTAAGGTCTCCATTTATATTCAATTGGCTAAGTTATAGTTTTGCCATCCTCAACCTCCACAGTCATTTCAGCTTGGTATGGTGACACTGTGTCCACATATATTAGCAATCGAGCATAACATACTCCACCCTAATTTTTGTAATATAAGAATCAACATACAAAGGGTGACCAATCGCACTCCCTAATCCACCAAAGCCTATATCATACTCCTAAGAGTACATATGCTCACAAGTCACATCAATGCCACATATTAAAAGTTGTCTATGATAAATACACATTGAAATTATATATACACACACGATAATTGGGAATATACACTCCTAGATGTATGATATACATTACCCTAATTGTCAGGATCGGTTAAAAATTGAATGAATGCACCAAATAAGTCATAAAGATAATAACAAAATCAACACCGAAATTTACGTGGAAAACCCAATGTGGGAAAAATCACGGATGGCAATGAGTAACAAATCCACTAAAGAGAAGAGAAGTACAGGATCGATCTTAGAACGATACATTCTTATAAAAAGATTGATTAGAGATTACAAAACTCTCTATAATGTTCTCTCATAAATGTAGGAAAGTGGAACTGAACACTCAGATGGTATGTTTAGTTGGTGTGTTGAGACGGTAGGAGGCGTGCCCTTTATAAAGAGGTTGGATGAGCGAGAAACCCACGAGAAACCCTAACCGCCATAACTAACCAGCCGCCATCTACCACGAGATATGGAATACAAATTGAGCCAAAACCCAACAATCTCCACCTTGGACTAATTTTCACCAACTCTGGGACCACCACATTGTCTAAGGGCCCCCGAAAAGTGGATTAAAGGTGCTGAATACTAACTAACTCTAGACAATGCTGGAACTTAGCAATAGAAAATGGCTTAGTGAGCATGTCTGCATAATTATCAGCTGTATGCACCTTCTTCACAGTAACTTCTCCTGCAACTATAGTATCTCTAATATAATGGAACTTGATGCTGATATACTTGGTCTTGGAGTGATAGACATCATTCTTGGTGAGATGAATAGCGCTTTGACTATCTGAGAATAGCATAGTGACGCCTTGTGAAACACCAGGCTTTGTAAGAAGACTCTTTAACTAAGTAGCTTCCTTCACTCCTTTAGTTGTAGCAATGTATTCTGCTTCAGTAGTAGATAAAGCAGCAATAGGCTGTAGGGATGCTTTCTAGGAGATAGTACCAGCACACAGAGTGAAGATATAGCTTGAAGTAGAACGCCTATGAGTAAGATCTCTACCATAATTAGAGTCAACAAATCCTGTAACGTTATAAGTTACAGTCTTGGATTGGTCAAACACTAGGCACTTGTCGAGAGAAACCTTCCCATAGTGAAGAATCCATTTAACAGCTTCCCAATGATCCTTACTAGGACTATGGATATAACAGCTCACCATGTTACCTGCATAGGTTATGTCAGGCCTAGTATAGACCATAGCATGCATGAGGCTCCCAACTACACTAGAATATGGGATATGAGACATCTTCTCTATTTTCATTGCAGATATTGGACAAGACTTGACTAATAATTTAAAGTGGGCAGCTAGAGGAGTAGTAACTGGTTTAGAATTATTCATATTGAACCTATCAAGCACCTTCTATAGGTATTTCTTCTAAGATAGATAGAGTTTACTGGCTTTTCGATCTCTATGAATCTCCATGCCAAGTATTATTCTTCGCTGCCCCTAGATCCTTCACCTCGAACTCATTGCTAAGTTGAGATTTCATCCTACTGATCAAGGACTTATCCTTGGATGCAATGAGCATGTCATCAACATACAGTAATAAATAAATGAAGGAATGACCGAATTGTTGAAAATATACATAGTTGTCATGTTGACAATGTGTATAGTCCTGTCTTATCATAAAAGCATCAAACCTTTTATACAACTGCTGCGGTGCCTGCTTTAGGCCATATAGAGACTTTTTCAAGCGGTAGAAATAGTTTTCCTTTTTAGGAACTACAAAACCTTTAGGTTGTCTCATGTATATCTCTTCCTCCAACTCTCCATAGAGGAATGCAGTTTTCACATCAAGTTGCTCCAGTTTAAGATCAAATAATGCACAAAATGCAAGCAACTCTAATAGAGGTATGACGTACTATAGGAGAGAATACCTCATTGAAGTCAATATCTTCCTTATGATTGCAGCCTCGAACAACCAACCATGCGTTCCATCTTGTATCTTCTACCCTAGGAATGTCCTCCTTCCTTTTATAGTTCCATTTGGCTGTTAGGGTACAACGACTTTTAGGTAGTTCACACAACTCACAAGTTTCATTCTTGTATGGACTCTTCATCTCATCTTGCATTGCCAAAGGCTAGTTGGAAGAATTGGGATAGGAGATGGCTTCAGAGTAAGTAGAAGGTTTAATACCTTCAGGTATCTCTTATGCAACAGCTAAGGCATATGCTATTATACTGTCTTCATCATCAGCGAAATAACGTGCATGCTTTCTGACTGTCCTGTGTGGTCTGTCACCAGCAATGGAGTAACTATTTGAAGTCTTATGCTCTTTAGAACTAGGAATGTCATGGATACCGGGGCTGATTTATTCAATATGGTCCTCACTACTAGAATGAGGAACACTATCTCCACCTTAGGGAGCATATAAAGAAACCTCAAGCTCCACCTGTCACATCATCACGACATATTAAAAGTTGCCTATATGACAAATGCACGTTGAAATTACACACACACACACACACACAAAACTGGGGATACACACTCCTAGGTGTGTGATATACATTATCCTAATTTTCAGAATCAGTTAAAAATTGAATGAATGCAACAAATAAATCACAAAGATAATATAAACGAGTAATAACAAATCAACACCAGAATTTACATGGAAAACCTAATATGGGAAAGACCACGGACGACGATAAGTCACAAATCCACTATAGAGAAGATGAGTACAGGATCGATCTTAGAACGATACATTCTAACAGGAAGATCGATTAGATATTAGAAAACCCTCTATAACGCTCTTTCACAAATTTAGGAAGCTGACACTGAATACTTGAATGGTATTTTATGTTAGTGTGTTGAAAAGGCAGAATGTGTGCCCTTTATAAAGGGGTAGGATAAGCGAGAAACCTGCGAGAAACTCTAACCGCCATAGCTAAACAGCTGCCATCTACCATGGACCGTGGAATGCGAATTGGACTAAAACCCAACAACCTAACCAACATAGATAATTGATTGTCCGAAAATCAAGTGGTAAATTAGGAAACCTAACCCCCAAAGGAGTCACTCTGACCATTTCTTCTTTAGACACAAAATCTTCCTTCCAAATTTTGAGCAAAATGTTTATAATTCAAAGAGAATGACCCTATTCTTTTATCAAAAAAAAAAAAAAGAGCGAGAATGACCCTATGTCTACTACACGATATCTATCCTCAGCAGAGTAGAAACCAAACAAGAAATATCCTTTAACGTGTAGATAAATTGGTGAAGAATTTACATCATGCCAATAATTTGTCACACACCATTTCATTTGTTTGAAATATGGTTTCTCCCCAATCACAAAGCCACTAATTAAAGCAAATTTCCATTTCAATGCGTCCTGCTCTTGAGAATAAAACCTCATTCTTGAGAGTAATGGTCTTCTTCCCATGTCTCATTAAAGTTGGACTAAAACCTAATCATGATACCTCCTTACCCCTAAGTGAAATCGAGCTAGATGAAGCAGGAGTAGAAAATGAACAGTCAACCTAGCCTTGTGAGCTATGTGTCCAGTCCAATTGTAGCCCGACTAAAAATCGAGCCTCGTTGCTATTAATATGAAACTCCTTGTAATATCCCCTATTAAGGAACTAAAATCATTGTATTTGTCAAACTCTTACAAAATTGAGTTAGATAATTTAATTAGTGTTTGTATTAGAACTAAACACCCACTCTTGAGCATGATGGGGTTTGTCAGATGTAAAAGCATGTCATGGACCTCTCTGTACACAGACAAAGGAAAAGAAAATTAATGCATAACACGGCAGAAGCTTAATGCCAAACTTGTTCACAATTTTCTCTCCTTAAATTCCTTTACTTAATTTTCTATATGGTATCAAAGCAATGAGTGGAGGAAAGGGGTTTATAATTGACATTCAATCCCCATACTACCTTCACAGTTCAGATGGTCCTGAAGCGGTA
This sequence comes from Carnegiea gigantea, assembly GCA_029747015.1. Taxonomy (NCBI): domain Eukaryota; kingdom Viridiplantae; phylum Streptophyta; class Magnoliopsida; order Caryophyllales; family Cactaceae; genus Carnegiea; species Carnegiea gigantea. The sequence continues at coordinate 491,772 of JAKOGI010000141.1, forward strand.
ATCACCTCCGTAATTTTCAATGGCAAAAATTACAATCTTTGGCAGAAGGCCATTAGAATAGCTTTACGATCAAAAAATAAGTTAGGATTCATAGAAGGAACCCTAACAAAACCGACATCAAAAAGGAAGAAGATTTCGTCAAGTTGAACGCATGAAAAATGGTCAACTCGATGATATGTTCTTGGATTATAAACATAATTGATCCAAAACTCCACACCAGCGTGGCCTATGCTGAAATAGCCAGTGAGGTGTGGGAAAATTTACGAAAGCATTACGAGATAGCTAACGCTCCCAAAATTCACCAAGTAACGACTGATCTTGCTTCATGTAAGCAAGGTGGTCTTGAGGTGGTAGAATTTTATTCTAAATTAATGGGGATGTGGAGTGAGTTAGACAATTATGTGAAAATGCCACAATGTACATGGGGTAAGTGTGAGTGTGAAATAAGCACTAGCGTTGTAAAGATGACGAATGAGGAAAAAACTCATCAATTTTTAATGGGTTTAAATGATGAAATTTTTTCAACAATTCATAGTCAAGTACTCGCACTAGAGCCACTGCCTTCTATTGATGTCATTTTTAACATGATAACCTAAGAAGAAAATCATAAAAATCTTAAGCTAGCACGAGACCGAAGATCCGAACATGTGGTTATGTTTGCGGCAAGTGACCAAGCAAACGAGAGATCATCATGCAAACATTGTGGTCTTCATGGACATGAAGAAGCTAATTGTTACGAGATAGTCAGATATCCACAAAACAAGGGAAGTCGGGGTTGAGGACGTAGTGGAAATCGTGGCGGCAGAAGCTCTTGAGGAGGTAGAGCAAATAGTGGACTTCACGGCAGAGGGGCTGGGCGAGAATCTGCCTACTCAACCCAAGCCCAGAACTTGGATGGAGCAAGCCCAGCAGTCGCAGCATCACCAGCCAAGCAGTGGTAAATGGACTGGGAGAGTTCAGCAGCCTAACCAAGTCTGGCAGGCCTGACTCAAGATCAAATCCAGCGACTCCTCAGCCTAATTGAAAGCCTAAAACCTAGATGTGAGAAACTCTTAGGTATAGACATGGATGTTCGACAATGGGGCATCATGCCATATGACGGGGGACTTGAACCTTATACAAGATGTCCAACATTTCTCCTAGTATCAATTGGGTTGCGGAATGGAGCATGTGTCATCGCTAACAAGGAGGGATCTACAATATTGAATCCGATTGGTGCAGGTGAACAAAGAAGAGGGGTCTACTTCTTCAAGGAAGGGTCATTGGAAGCAAGGCAAATTAATGCTGTTAGTTCTATGAGTCTGTGACAAAAGAGGCTAGGCCACCCATCTTTATTACTAAGTAGTTTAGGTGTATTTTTTGATAAAAATAAAGAAGTGTGTGACATTTGTTATCAGGCGAAGCAAACTCGAAATAGTTTTCCCAGAAATTCCAATAAAGCTAAGTGTGTTTTTGAGCTTATTCATTGTGATACTTGGGGGCGATATAGAGAATCTTCATCCTCTGGGGCTCACTATTTTTTAACTATAGTAAACGATGCTAGTCAAGTACTTGGGTATATTTGATCTGTGATCGGGGTGAGACAAGCCAAATCCTAAAAGATTTCATCGTCATGATAAAAACTCAATTTGGGTATGATGTCCAAATTGTACGAAGTGACAATGAATCCGAGTTTACCTCCAAGCCCATGCAAAAATTCTATTATGAACACGGGATTATACAACAAAGTAGTTGTGTTAAAACACCCCAACAGAATGGAAGAGTCAAGTATAAGCATCGACATGTTTTGAATGTAGCTAGGGCCCTACTTTTCCAAGCCAGTTTTCCCACAAAATTTTGGGGCGAGTGTGTCCTTAAGGCTGCTCACTTGATAAACCAAACCCCCACAAAATTGTTGAAGGGGAAGACGCCATATGAAGTACTTTATAATCAACCACCCTCATATGACTTCATCAAGGTATTTGGTTCCCCATGTTTTATTCATAGTAAACGAAATAAGGATAAATTTGCCCCTCGAGGAAAAAAAATGTGTGTCTTTAGGTTATCCGTTTGGACAAAAAGGTTGGAAGATTTTTGATTTAGAAACCCAAGAGTTGTTTGTAAGCCGAGATATGATTTTTTATGAAAATATTTTCCCTCTTAAGAACAACCCTCATCCTACTATATCACCTCAATCTGGCCATCTACATCCTGAAGATACCCGGTTCTATGATGAAACTAATTGGACGCCACAAGAATTCATATTGGCAGATGAGACCCAAACCGAAGCAAGGGAGAGAAGTCCACTGATTGCTGAACAATCCAGTCCAGACGTCACAAGGCCTGGTCCACCACAAACAGACAGACCACCCCTTCATGGTGCTAGTCTACACACACTACCCTTTGATCGGCCTCCATAGTCCAGCCCAGAATTGCCTCAGCCTGCTCCTTTGCTGGACCTTCCCGCTACAAATGACACAGCTACTCATGGCATTGTTCAGCCCAGCCCAGATGATTCTCCATCCCTGCTTGTTGAAGTCGCCCCCACATGCAAGTCGCTTCGGCCCAATCGACAGCCCACCAGGTTCAATGATTATCTATGCTGTAGTACACGACCCAATGACCCCATGGCTGCAAGCTCCTCCTCTTCTGCACCCCCACATTGAAAAGAATCTTCAGGTACGCGCTATCCTATAGCACATTATGTCACTACTAACAACTTCTCATCTTCCTATCAAAATTTTTTTGCTACTCTAACACGGGTCCTTGAGCCCAAATTTTTCTATGAAGCGGTTAAAGATCCTTAATGGCGCAAGGCAATGGCAAAAGAAATTGCAGCCCTGGAAAATAACCACACCTAGTCTATTGAAGACCTTGCCCCAGGTAAGAAGCCCATTAGTTGCAAATGGGTCTACCGTGTCAAATATAATGCTAATGGAAGTATTTAGCATTATAAAGCCAAACTCGTCATACACGGTGATCACCAAGTTGAGGGCTTCGACTACAACGAAACCTTTGCTACAGTCGCCAAAATGACAAGCGTGAGACTCTTCCTTTTCATCGCCGTCGCCAAAGGCTGGGAACTGCATCAAATGGATGTCAACAATGCCTTCTTACATGGTGATCTGGATCAAGAAGTATTTATGCAACTACCTCCTGGTTTCTCCTCTAAATCTCCAACAAGGTATGTCGCCTCAAGCGCTCTTTATATGGGCTTTGTCAAGCTCCATGACAATGGTTCGCGAAATTATCCAGCAAGTTAAGCGAGTATGGCTTCGTTCGTTCCTATGCTGATTATTGGCTATTTATATATCATCAAGGGGACGTTTTTATGGCATTACTTCTTTATGTGGATGACATCGTTCTTGCCTCTAATAACGCTGTAGCATCATAAGTTTAAAAATTATCTTCATGAATGCTTCAGCATCAAAGATTTAGGTCAATTGAAGTATTTTCTTGGCATTGAAATTGCACGTGGACCTGAAGGGATGTTTTTATGTCAACGAATGTATACATTGGAAATTATAGATGAATATGGACTCTTAGGTGCTAAACCTACTGAGTTTCCCATCGAAGAAAGCCATAAACTTGCTTTCGCCACAGGGCCAGAAATCATCGATGCTACAAGCTACAAACGATTGGTTGGGCGTCTTATCTATCTTACGATTACTAGGTCTGAACTTACATATGCTGTACATATCCTATCACAGTCACCTAAAGAAGAACATATGGCAGCTGCCCGTCACGTTTTTCGTTATCTTAAAGGCACCGTCAGTGAGGGCATTTTTCTTCCTAACAACAATAATCTCCAAGTCCATGGCTATTGTGACTCTGACTGGGGTACTTGTCCACTTTCTCGTCGCTCAGTGACCGGCTATTTTGTCACCCTAGGCGGTGCGCCTATTTCCTGGAAGACCAAAAAGCAAGCTCCTATTTCCCGATCACCCGCTGAAGCGGAATATCGCGCGATGGTAGCCACAACTAGTGAACTTGTTTGGGTTCACACTCTTCTCGCCTTGCTGGATGTTTTTCACACCCAACCTATGAAGCTATTTTGTGATAATTAGGCCACCCTGCATATTGCCAAGGATCCAGTCTTCCATGAACAGACAAAACACATTGACAGCGACTGTCATTTTGTCTGCAAAAAAGTAATGGCCGGTCTCCTTGCATTCGGATACATCCAGTCTCAACATCAACCAGCTGACATCCTCACTAAGCCACTAGGCAAACGTCGTTTCCATTACTTGAAAGGCAAGTTGGGCATTGCCAATTCGCCTGCTCCAACTTGAGGAGGAGTATTACGGAAATAAAATCCTTGTATTTGTCAAACTCTTACAAAGTTGAGTTAGATAATTCAATTAGTGTTTGTATTAGAACTAAACACTTACTCTTGAGCATGATAGGGTTTGTCAGATATAAAAGCATGATCATGGACCTCTCTGTGCGCAGGCAAAGGAAAAGAAAATTAATGAATAACATGGCAGAAGCTTAATGCCAAACTTGTTCACAATTCTCTCTCCTTAAATTCCTTTACTTAATTTTCTATATCCCCAAAAAAAAGCACCTCATGAAAGTAAGTTGGAAGCCATTGCGGAAGCAGCTCTTTCGTATCCCCATCAGCAAGAATAGCAATCGCCGATCTATCCGTCGCTCGGGTGACCTTGTGATAGAGCCCAATAAGGGGCATGCACATCTACCCTAATTAAAAAAGTAAATACCAGCGTAGCTCTATTCCTACATATATGCAGTCTAGAAACTTGTAGTTGGTTGATTCTCATGCATATTTGATAGTAATCTTTATTTCACCATTGAAGGCTATGAATATATGCAATTTCGAATATTAATGCAGCCAAATGCAATACCTCTTGTCCAACAAAGGCATGAAAAATTTGGGCCATGTTTGGCAAAGAGCTTTTTGGGTGCCAAAAGAGCTTTTTGGGGTATTAGCTGTTTGACTCTGGTCAAAAAGCTCTTTGGGGTGTTTGGTTGATTAGCTTTTTAGATTAACTTTTTATACCCAAAAAGCTCTTTTGCAAAAAGCTTTTTGGGATAGCTTTTTCAAAGAGCTTTTTGATGTTTACTATTATAATGACCATACTAACCTTATAATTTGGACCAATTTACATTACATGTTATTCACAAATGATATTCTCGAATGTTGGATGCTTATACTTTAAATTTTTTAATTTATTTTTTTCTTTTTTGGGACAAGAGTTGTGGATGGTTATGATGTTGAAGATAATGCTTTTAATTTTAATGCTTTCTTAATTTAACAAATAATTTATGTTAGTTAGTCTTACATGATATATAAATATTTTTTATATCACATAATTTCAATTACTATTAAAAAAGAAACCATTTAACATTAAAAATATATTTTGATAATAAGTACTAAAATTAGAAAAAAGTATAAATGTAATTTTATATATCACATAAGTCTTAATTCATAATTCATATCGAAAAGAAAAATAAATAGCCAATGAAAAATTGTTTATTTAGAAAAATAATGAAATTGAGTAATGGGTATAAGTGAAATTTTATCAAATAACTTTGTTAGAAACAGCTAATTTCATCAAACACTTTTTTCACAAATAACTAATGCAATCAGCTAAGTCAAACAGCTAATACAATCAGCTAACAGCTAACAGCTAATGCAATCAGCTAACAACTAACAGCTAACAGCTGATTGCCAAATAGAGCTTTGATATAAAGAATAAAGATGGAACACAATATGAATTAAAATGAAACATTTTAGATACATACATTGAACAAAATTGTACTGATTCAGCATTTATATGAGGTGACCGTTAAATGTATAAGTTTTACTCCGAAGAATAGTAGGAACTCCAAGGATAAAAATTAGCATAAGCATACAAAAATGATTTTAGAATTTTGTCAATTAAAAATTTTGCTGAATATAATAGTGATTAAATTTTTTTTTTGAGATTAACAAAGTTTTGTTTAAAAAGGATGGTCATAAGCTTTTAGAGATTTCGAGTATCAGCTAAAAAAGCATCAACTTTGAGGGGACAAAAGGCAATTCTTTTCCCAAAAACCGTGCGGCGGCAATCACGGTGATCCTACAAAAAGGGGCACAACTACAGCAACATTATGTACTTGACATTAAACGTCTATTGAAGTCAATGCATATTCCTAGTATTTTGACAGTATTCTAGCAGTAGTCCTAGAAATTTGGTGAAATCATACATTGAGTTTAAATAATGTGAGCAAAAAAAGAAATTTGAGATGCGAGAAAATAGATATATTTTAAAAAAAATCAGTTTCCATCTTGTAAGAAATCAAGTTGGTGTATATGTACATTTAATTAATTGATATTTAATGCATATTACCCATACTAAATGCATCAATATGCAAACCTTAATTGTTATTTAACTAAACACTTTATCTTATTGCACATATTTAATGCATTAACATAACGAGAAATCAATGTAAAATTAACAACAGGTCGTCATTTATCAATCATAGTTTTTCTTACTGCACTAACAATTTAAAGGACTAATGCTTCAAATAGTTTATTCTTAGTCCCAAGTAAAAACTCCCAAACTCAAATATCTCTGCCACAAGCATACAAACACAAGTCAATAAGCTAATTAAGCGCATTATTAGTCCAATATCGATTTGATTCAAGGTTCACTAAGCTACTAGACTTAGCAGTCTTGTGTAGACCAATCGTTTACCTAATTCATATGGGTTCTATCGTGTCCTGTTTGAATTTTAGATAATCTACCAGGGGGATATCCCAATTAGGATCCATGGGTCCTATGCATTCTTTCATGATTAACGAGCATATAGAGGAAAGATTGGTTAAGAGATTCACACTTGATGCAACTCATGCAAGAGATCAGGTTGAAAATAAATGTGAATAATCAGGAGCGTTTAGTTATCCTAAAGAGGCTACAGGCTCCACAATCAATAAAAGTGAAGTTAAGAAATCTAAAGTGCTTATCACTAATTTACCTCTATATAAAACTCAGAATGGCCCCCCTCAACTTTGAAACTTTCATGATTTCATTTTCATATATAGGACCGTTAAGGAAACCATAAGAAATTAAATCAGCTTCATTAATCACAATCAATTAGGAGCGTGTGATCTCCAAAGATATATTTTCCCCATCAATCAAAACCCCAAAACCAGAAAAGCCTTATAACTCGCTCGTAAACCCTCGTTTACTCCCTGCAAAATAAGCAACAATATTCAGACATCATGCTGTTAAGAAACCCCATGCCCAACACCAAGAACTTCTTTCGAAAAACGATCAAAAGCATCAAGTCTTTCGTCTCAAAAACCAGCCCATATCAGAGGCTGCAAACGACCCCAATTGATAACTTCTACGCGGAGTTTACCCAACAATGGGACTTGCAAAAGGGCAGCAAGAAGAAGAAGCAGAAGAAGAATAGAGGTGAAGATTATGATCAGAAGAAATCAGGGCATTATCCTGCAACCAAACAGAGTCCTAAGATCACACACCCAGAAAACAATGATGATGATCATGATCCTGGCAGAAGAGATGGAGTTGTGAAAAGCAAGAAGATGATGAGATCAAATGTAAGGTATTATCCAGGGTTGTGCTTGAGAAGTGCAAGGCAGAAGAGGGTGTGTTTGGTTGCGCAAAAATTGAAGGAGTTAGAGATGATGTTTGATAAGGGGAATGTTGAGTACAGTTTGGATGTTGAGGAGTTTCTTCATTATTATTCTCGGCTTACTTGCCCTGTTTATTTGGATATTGTGGATGACTTCATTAGGCAGATTTTTGCTGATTTTTTTGGCCCTAAGGAGATCAATGGGCCTCGGATTAATCCACACTCAAAGCTTAATTGAGTGAAGATGTAGATTTTGTCTAGTCCGGCCATACCTTCGGTGTGAATTGATGGTCTTTTTTTTTTTTTTTTTCCTTAAATAACTTTGAGCCATCTATGGATGAATCTGCATATTGTGAAAGAAATGCACTAGTGGGTTCAGAAGAATCAAGTGGGTTCAGAAGAATCTGTTGCTTCCCTGCGAAATTCTCATTAAGAGAATTTACCAGCTCTAGGAATCAAAGCATGGCTCCACAGTGGGAGGAAGCTTGGTAACCGCTAGGCGATAGCCCTTCAGTTAATTGCGGGTGAATTTGTAAAACACAACAGTTATTTTTGCTTCATTATGACATTGCGAGAATTCTCTGTTGCTTTAAAGTGCGGATTCTATAGATGGCCCTCCTCACCTTTTGCATAATAATTTATTATGAAGACGTACTATTGAGTTTTAAACATGAAACACCTTCCTTAATTAGAAAGGTTATTAATGGGCCACAACGGATCGGGAAGGGGGGAAATTACTTTAGATACCAAAGTCTAGGCCAAAAAGCCAAGCCCAATTAACCAAGCCCAACTACTGCACAACCACATGTGTACAAAGCACAACATATGTGTCTTCCTTGAGTCGAACCCGGTTGGAGAGCGTGGGAGATGCAACACTTGCCCATCCGGCCAAGTGCTTTTCGTTAGTATAAAGCCCAGGCCAACAAGCTCAAGAACCAAGTCTAACTGCCGCACAGCCACGTATAATGTACAACATATGCATCTCTGCCGAGTCAAACTCGGATGAAGAGTATGGGAGAGGCAACACTTGATTATCCGACCAAGTACTTTTCGTTAGTGTAAGGTTGATACACTTTGCCCACCTCAACTCTTACAAATAAACCATAAAACTAGTTTTGAGTAAACGTGGACTACTAGCAAGACCATGATTTTAGCCATGTACACTTGGCCCGTAATCTCGTTCCGCCCACCTCAAATGTCCCATTATGCCCATAAAAGAGAGGCTTGAAATTAGCTCAGCCCACTTGGTTGATATAATGTTCCAACTCCTGCCAATTGAATGTTCCTCTTGTGACTTCATTAATAGCGCAGTTCTTGGGTAATGAGTAACTTATCTTTTATGCTTTTAGAAGAAAGGTCAAGAAAGGTTTCAAATTATTACATACGTCTCGGAGCACAGGCTATGGAATATTATGAATAAATCTTTGGAATGCATTTGTCAAATACTTATTTTTTAATATAAATTTATCCATGCAACTCTGCATAGCATGTGGTGTTAAAAACAAAATATATGATTTGAAAGAAAGGTACGGGTAATCAATAACTTCAAGAACACTTGATCATCCTAAGCATCTGACAAGTAGGCAATTAGTTTGGTGTATGTTAGACTTTTTCTTTTCGTTGGAAAATATGGATTGGTGAATGGGTAAAGTTAGTTGAAATTAGTAGAAGTAGATTAAAGTGGATATTTTTTTGTTAAAGTTGATTGAAGTAGGTTGAAATTGATTGAAGTAGGTTGAAGTGGATTGAAGTGGATATTTTTTGTTTTATTGAAGTTGGTGAAGTGAGATGAAGTGGGTTGAAATTAGTTAAAAATTGATAAATTAGAATTTACCAACGAAAAAAATAGGGCCTTGGAGTAGATGTCTAAGATTGAAAGCAAAATTACATGTTAAAACATGTATTATTCGCTCATAACTCAAAATTAAGCAGTTTAATAATCACACATATTTTCAGTAAAATCTTTCTGATTCATTACAAAGATCGCGCTGACATGTTTAACTTTTCATTCATGACAGTTAAATCCAATAGAGTTTTAATAATTCTAAGGACAATTTTCTCATCTAGTAGTTTTTCAGATGAAATGATCGTACAATTCCTAATTTCATATGCTTCATCTACTAATAACTTGGCAAATAATTGGGTGTTGGGGGACCAAAAATGCAGGACGAACCTTGCCTAGAGGGAGACCTTGTAATAGAGAGGCAAGTTTAATTTAGTTTAAATTATGAGAAACTTGATCTGCTTAGACTATGGATCACGCAAGCTAGCCATGAGCCATGCCACAGTTTTCAATTTACGGCCCCATGCATGCATGGCTAGCTTCGCTATTAGAAAGGCATGCATACTGACGACTGACTATATTTGCCCTTGGGGATTCTAGCGTTTAATTTGGACCAACCCCCCATAATCACGTACATTTTGTTTTCTACTTGCATGTGCGTTTTAAAGGTAAGATAGTCTATCCTCGTGTTGATTTGGAACGGTGTTTTTTATTTGGAGAGAGAGTTTTGGCAATGCAACCTTGAATTTCACTCTGCAAGCTCAGTGAACTTAGACAAATGCTGTCATGTCAATGTAATCAATTTTGCAATGTAATCATGATTATAATATTTAGTTAAATGTAACGAGTTGCAATCAACTTTGTAATGCAATCATCACTATAAAATTTGAACCTGTGCAGCAATGTGTTTTGAACCTTTAATTTGAAAAGTTTGAACCTTAAATTTCACCTGATTTGTTTTGAACATGTGGCATTTAATGTCACGTCAAATACCACCGTGTTCTGTAGTTGTCTATTGGGATGAGTACTAATTGATAGACAATTCACCTCGCATTCTAAGACCCGGAAATCTTACTTCATTCCACACGTGCTACCTGTAGTTTTTCTTCGTACTAATTCGAACCTGTGTAGAAAAAAGTTACTTGGATTCATATTCATTCAAGTTTGGTCAGATACTGATCATCAAAATCCCTGCCACTTCTCTCCCCCTTTTCTCTCTAAAAAAATTCCAACCTCCTTTTGGTTCTTAGGACTATCATTGGCCTTGAATATGATAAGCCCTAATCTTTTGTTTGTTTTGTTCTTTGTAATACTTTGGCCCTATTTGACAAACAGTGCTGTCAACTACTTGTTATTAGTTATTTCTATCAGTTGTTTCTATTGGCTAATTGCATTAACTACTTGTGAAAAAATGTTTGAAGAAGTTGGTTGTTTATGTGAAGTTATCTGATAAGATTACTTGTTATCCTTAACTCTATTGTATTATTTATATACATATGATTTTTATTCGTTGGTATTCAATTTTCTCCTCAATATTTCTGAATTAAAATTTAAGTAATGTGTACAATAACATTTATTCATAAAGTCCTATTTTGTTAATTGTTCTTATATTCATCTAATCTTCTATTTAGTATTACTAACTAAAATTTATACATCTTCTACCCATAACATTGTTTGCTTTTTATTTGGACATAGGATTTGTTTATTATTAGTCTGTTCTTATTTTTCAATATGAGGTGAAATTTACATGATATTTAAAATATTTATTATGTAAAATTAATTAACATAAACTATTTAACCTTTTTGTTCAAAATGGCAATTAGTGTAATTTAAGTTAATCTTTGGGCATTATGGTCATTTGAATACCACTATTCAAATAGTCATTTGAAAAAACTACTTGGTTTAACTTTTCAAGAAATGACTTTTTAGAACCAAGGGCATTATGATCATTTAAAAATTATTTTTAAGGGTAAACATGTCCAACCTATTAATAGTGCAGTTCTTGAGTAATGAATAACTCATCTTTTATGCTTTTAGCCAAAAGGCCAAGAAAGGTTTCAAATTATTACATACCTCTCGTAGCACAAGCTATGGAATATTATGAATAAATCTTTGGAATGCATTTGTCAAATGCTTATCTTTTAATATAAATTTACCCACGCAACTTTGGATAGCATGTGGTGTTAAAAACAACATATAGGATTTGAAAGAAAGGCATGGGTAATCAATAACCTTGAGAACACTTGATCATCTAAGCATCTGACAAGTGGACAATTAGTTACGTTTGGTGCATACTTAGGAGTAGAACTGTAGAAGTCGAAGATTGAAAGCAAAAGTACAAGTTAAATCACGCATAATTTGCTAATGGCTCAAAATTAAGCAGTTTAATCATCGTATATATTTTTAGTAAAATTTTTCTGATTCATTGATTTGAGACATAGACCACACTGACATATTTAACTTTTTGTTTGTGACAGTTAAATCCAATAGAGTTTTAATAATTCTTAGGAAAATTTTCACACCTAGTGCTTTTTCAAATGAACCGATTGTACAATTCCTAATTTCCTATGCTTCATCTACTAATAAATTGACAAATAATTGAATTTTGGGGGACCCAAGAATGCAGGGTGAACCTTACGTAGAGGGAGACATTGTAATAGAGAGGCAAGTTTAGTTTAAATTATGAGAAATTTAATTTGGTTAGACTATGGACCACGCAAGCCAGGCCGCCGCCATGAGCCATGCCATAGTTTTCAATTTTACGTTCCCATGCATGCATGGCTAGCTTCTCTATTGGATAGGCATGCATACGGAAGACTGAATATATTTGTCCTTGGGGATTCTGGCGTTTAATTTGGACCACCCCCATAATCACATGCATTTTGTTTTCTACTTTCACGTGCATTTGAAAACTAAGATGGACTATCCTCGTGTTGATTTGAAAATGTGTTTTTTTATTTGGAGGGAGAAGGTTGACAATGTAACTTTGAATTTCGCTCGATTTGTTTAGAATCAATAACAAGCTTGGTGAACTTAGACAAATGTCATCAGGTAATGAGTTGCAATCAACTTTGTAATGCAATTATTATTGTAAAGTTTATGGTAATTATAATTACAATACAATTCTTATTCGCAATACTCTTTATAGTCAAACAATATAATGAAAATACAATTATAAACTTAATTACATTACATGATTATTTACATTCTTCCAAGTATTTACCTCAGGGGGGTTTTCAAGTGAAAGTTAATTTGGGGAAGCTAAAACAGTATGAAGATCGAAATTGATATTAAAAGGATCCTATAAGAATCGAGTGATTAGTTACACTAACATGTAAGTGAATGTTGTCTTAAAATTAATTGTTAAATTTTTGACAAATCAATTTGCCTTTCTCCTTTATGCCACATGACGGGCTTCCATTGCTTTCTAGATAAAGACAAGATACCATTACAGAACGTCATATAAACTGCCAGGGGTTTGTCAATCTGAGAAAGTGAACCCATGGCACGCAAGTGCCATTTTCCCGCCATGCGAAAATGGCACATTATGTGCGCTCATGTTAAAGTCCCATCATCCAAATTATATGAGAAAGAAAAGTAGAGCTTCTATTTACATGGTCCAAGCCATAATGCTGTTGATTAAATACCAACGTGTTCTGTAGTTGTCTATTGGCATGAGTACTAGTTAATAGACAACTCACGCAGCATTCTAAGACCCGGAAATCTTGCCTCATCGCACACATGCTACCTGTAGTTTTTCTTTGCACTAATTTGAACCTGTGCACAAAAAAAGTTACTTGGATTCGTATTCATTCAAGTGTGGTCAGATACCGATCACCAAAATCCCTGCTGCTTCTCGCCCTCTTTTCTCTCTAAAAAAATTATAATTGACCTTTAATATGAATATATGATAAGCCCCCATCTTTAGCTTGTTTTTGTTCTTTGTGATACTTTGACTTTCAATAAACAATCTTTGTATGCTCACTTCAACAGTGCTGTTGAATATAGAGAGAAAAATTGACCAATAAAACCTTGTCACAATGACTGAGGCCCTGTTCGACAAAATTTGCTAGTTAGGTAGCAGATAGTTGCTTAGATAGTGGATAGCGTTTTTAATCTAGCTGTTAGCGAGTAGCTGTTTAGCTTAGGAGTTGAAACTAATGTGTTCGGTAAATTTAGCTATTATGCTAGCTGATTAATGTAAATTGATATAAAAGAATATGGATAATTTTTAAAGACAAAATTTTTAAAGGATATTTTTTGGGTAAAAAAATATGAAACGCTACTTTTAAATGTCAAACGTTAATACTATTAGCTTTTTAAAAATGCTGCTTAAAATGCTAAACGCTACTTAAAATGGTAGTCAAAACACTAGCTTAGCGAACACTAAAAATTAACTAATTAGTGTATTGACTTAATCAAAATACTAAATACTACCCAAAATGCTGTTACCGAACACGGCCTGGATATGTTTTTAACGGGAAGTTAACAAATTTAGATGGATCCAAAATTTTAAAAAAAGAAAAATCAACGGTCATATTGAGGGAAGCCCGTAAGTTTTTTTAAGATAATTAATTTTTAAAAAATATCAACAGAACTATTAGTACTCGTTGAACTTATGAAATAATATTTAATAAAGTAAATATCTGTGATGGGTCCATCATCATTTGAAAAAATAATATTTAATAAAATAAAGATGGAAATTTGGTAGAATTTGATCGTGATGAAGTTTTGTGGGCTCTTTTTTGCATATACCTTCAATAGTTGTTCACTTTGTTCATAAATTTTTCACTTGAAAAAAGGGGGTGATTGCACTGGTTAGCTCGAGCAAACAAATCGGCGAGCCACGTCCCTCTTTCTCTCATGCACCCCAGCCCCTGTAGTCCATAAACTTCCCATCCCCCTCATCTCTTTAGAGCATTCACAGCCGACCGTAAAAAGAGGAATGTGGGCCCCATGCTACCATTTGTCACCATATGAGAGGAGAGAAGGAGGTATGCCACGTGGGGGAGAATGGGCAGGCATTTCTCCCCGTGGGCCACCTTTTAAATTTTTTTATTTTTTTATTTTTTCTTTTTTTGAATTAAGTATATAATTTTTAAATAATTTTAAAAATAGGTTATATGTTATAAGGTAGGTCCATGACAAATATTTTTATTGGATGATTAAAATTGAGTTCCATAGGGTGAAGAAGTGATGAAATGTAAGTTCCAAAATTATGAAACTTTTGCTGACGTAGCAGGTCAGAGTTCCAAAAATTGAACTGGCTGGAAATACTCTTATCTCTCCTAACCTAAAGCACAAGTAAAACCTGATTGACGTGGCTATCTTCCCAAAAACTCTCTTTGATACTCCTAATTCTCTCTCCCGATTCCAAAATTGTGGAGCATTTGGGCTGCAGGCGAGGTTAGAGGCCACTCATCTCACTCCCAAATTCCCTCAATTCTCCCTTCTCCCCTCTCTCTTTTTGTCTGTGTGCACACGTGTGCATGTGTATGCACACGTGTGCATGTGTGTGTGGGCGTAAACCTAGAAATCTGAGAAAATGGATTCGATGGTGGAGGATTTCGTGAACTCCACAAAAGAAGGATTGAAGTTGTCAAAGAGGATCTACTACACCGCCTAGTCCGCCGCCTATATCCTCATTGCCAAAATACTACCTCCCATCAATTTGAAATTTTGGGTTTGAAATTTTCAACTTTGCACATTTCAGATTTAGATCAGAAATTTTCAAATTTTTCAGATCCAAACTCCAAAAAATTCAAATATGAAATTTTCATTTTCAAATTTGAAATCCAAAAATTCAGGTGTAAGATATGAAAGTTCTAACTTTGAAATTTTAGGTTGTAATTTTGGATTATATTTTCTTAAATCTGGACTTTTGAGTTGTGGTTTTCTTGATTTTGAGTTGTATTTTTCTTATAATTCTGTCTTCCAAAATTTTGTGTCATAATTTGTTGATTTTGGGATTCTTCTTGTTCATACTTAGATTTCTAATTTGTCATTAGCAAAAGGTTTTTTTCCCTTTTCTATTGTTTTTCAATTGTAGATATTGTTTCTTTTATTCACTAATTTTCTTATCCACAAAAATTTGAAGTTTCACATACATCCAAAAGTCTGGAATTTTGGATATGAATTTCAAAGATTCAAATATAAAATGTTTCAGTTTCAGTTTAAAAGTTCACACTTTTAGAATTGAAAGTTTGAAATGTCAGTCCGTCACTGTAGATGTGTCAGTAATAGTGACGAATGGAATCACCAATTCCATTTCGACTGGCGATTGCTCGGTGATCTAAAACTCCATCACAATTTTCGTCACAATGGCTACTTTCCATCGAAAAATATGTATAAATCTCCATCAAAATCTCTAATGGTTTCTTTATGCTATTTTGAGTGGTACTATATCTCGCTTTCAAAACATTCTATCAATTTAGTTCTATTTCATTTTGGCAACCTGGGATTAGATGATTAAATGATCTTAATATGGAATTGCAATGAACGTTAATTTTTTTCAAATTTGGAATATAATTGCAAATAAATAATCTAAACGGGACGATTATACAAGTTTTACAGATCTCTTTGTTAGAGGTTGTACCATTCTTAATTATCTTTAATATGACATTCTTTATATCAGTCTCTCTACGAACAATAATACCTGTAGAGGTAAGGTTGCTTACATGGATCTCCCCAAACCATTCGAAAATAAAACCCATACTAGGAGGTGGTGGTGGTGGTGTTGTTGATTTGTCATAATATCAATCAGTTTAGTAAGCCACACGACTTTTAAATCATGGCAAAAGGAATACTTAAATTGAGTAAATTAAATAATCATGAGTTCTTTTAGCATGTTTAAGCATAGAAAATTATACAAAAAGATGCATTTGTATGTACAAGTATGCATTTGCACCCAAACAATGCAGCAAAATTAACCAAGTTGATTTAATTTTCTTAATAACTAACAAAGCAAATTACATGATAAAAGAAGAAAATAAATAAATAGCTAACTAATTTTAGCCGAATGTGAGGATAGAAATTGACCATATAACATATTAGGTAAATAATATAAGAACGAATTAATTTGATTTGACTAAGTTATTTATTAAAAAAAAAAGGAGAAAAGGAAATGGATCAATTGCTAATTTAGAGAATAAGATAAACACTTAAGGAACTTAGTCTACAATAAAGAAAACACCCAAAAAGAAAAAAGATTAAAAAATTCCTGTAAAATTTTCCAATACTTCCGTCTCCACAGGTCCCTAGCCATGCTCTTATATTACTTTGTCATATTAAAATTAATGTGATTTTATCTCAATTTTTTTTTTCTTTTACAAAAGGCTCAAAACTGGCCATACATTTGGTCAGTAGTAATTCGATAATTTTATTTCTTTTCCTAGTTATTAAGAAATTATTATGGCTTCATAAATTGCCATCCTTGCTTGGATATAGACGCATATTGACAAAAGATTGTATAATTTCGCATAATTATCTGAGACTTTATATGGTTTAGAGAAATTAAAGTTCTGTTTCAAGTGCCAAAGTTGGCCTAAGTGTTCATGATAGGTTATCAAAGAGGAATTTTGATTAGGATAAACCAATGCAAACTAAGAAAACCAAAAAGGCGCTTAGGTTTTGACTTGATCACTCAGGGAACTTAGTGTCAAGCCCTAACCTTCCCAAGTGTAAGCTAATATGTAGGAATGGTCTGTTGCACTATCAAATCTCACCTAAGCCTTCTTTCAAGGGAATTTTTTTTTTTTTTTTTCATGGGGCTGCCAAGTACCAAAGCTATCTTAAGTGTTTCAAGCTAGACAATTGAAGTGTGATGGATATGAAAACTAAACTCAGCTAAGAAAGAGACTCGGTTGTGATTTCCCTGCTTCTATTTAATCAAGACTAGCCTTAACCTTCTGGAATCTAGGCTAATACTTAGGAATGGTTATTTGGGCCATCAAAGCTCGCCCAATCCCTCTTTCAATAGGTGGTATAATTGGTTTAGATCACCTACTTTCATAGGGTCTGCTCAATTAGAACTCTAGAATAGCAACCTCGGACCTAGTTTATATTCTCGTCAAAATTTTGGTTAATTTCTCGATCTTCTGCACTAGCAAATTGGCTTGACTTCTCAGTACAAACCAACCACCTAAGAAGAGAAATGAAAGCTCTTCTAAATATTTTACCAAACACTTGGCGGGCATACGAGGAGCACAACTAAAACTAACAATTAGAATAACAACCAAACTAGCAAAAATAAACCTAAAAAGCACATACAATATCAAATTACAGTCAAACATACAATCAACCGAATAAACTAACGACAAATCAATGGAGAAGTGCTATAAATATCCAAGATTATACCTAAGCTAATAGGCAAAACAAAACTTAGGCATGTTCTTTTTGTTGGGAAATAGAGGTTAGGAAATGGATGAAGTTGGTTGAAGTGGATATTTTTTTATTGAAGTTGGTATATTTTTTATATGATGGATAGAAGTTAGTTAAAATAGTGGATTGAAGTTGGTTGAAGTGGATAAAAGTTGATATTTTTTTATTAAAGTTCGTGAAGTGGGTTGAAGTGAGTTGAATTAAGTTGAAGGTGGTAAATTGAGATTTACCCCCCAAAAAAAAAAAAACAGGGCCTTAGAAATAGAGATAGAGAAGGCGGTAAATTGAAATTTACCAATAAAACACTCTTTAACACTAATTTACCCCCAAATTAATCTAATCTAACCCACTTTTTCTCCTTTAATAGGATTTCAGAGGCTAACCTTAACCCTAAAAACCATGCTCCTAAACACCCCAAAGAACTCCCTCTAAAAAAAAGCCAAGCTGCTCTTAAATAGGGCCTAAAATCGAGTGTGACACGCCCCATGTTGAATGACATGAGTCAACCGTCTCCACTATTGCACACACAAATTAAAGCAAAACAACACCACATAGAAACAACACAACATGAACCAGGCCACGTTTTGTGTAGTGTAGTGTAGTGCCATCTGGTTCAATTCTGGTGGTATTCGGTATGGTTCCCACTGAACCCGTCCGTGCTGTACCTAGAACCGGTCTTGGTACACCAGACATCGCTTCTCTAATTGTTTTCCAAAAAATAAAATTTTAAAAATAACAAATAGATCTTAGTAATCACACGAAACGATAAGCTATTTGTGGGAGATGAAGATTCGATGGACCGCTGTCTTTACAATAAGCATGCTCTCTGCAGCTATATTTCTGAATTCTGAGAGTTACTGTAAAGAGTCATATAAGCACGTATATTTTAAATTTATTCTATATAATAAATACATCTTAATATATAAAAATTGTTAGGTGACTTCGAAAATATGTACTTCGAGTACAACATACATATATATATATATATATATATATATATATATATATATATATATATATATATATATAGTGCCACCAAGAATTTGAGTATAAAATTTACTCTCCCTGCTTATTTTACCTTAATTTTTTTTTTTTTTTGGGGGAAGGGGATCAAACTTTCATGGAGGGGATATACCAGGGCAGTTTTCAATCGGCAACTTGAGAAGATTCCTCAGGCAAAGGACATTGGGTGAAACAAAAAGAAGCATAGAGAGACGGCACATTATTTTCTTTCAAGAAATAAATAAAGGCATGCATGCACTTGACTTCAACTACAAAGCCAACTACTTATGAATGAAAAATGGAGATGAGAATCTTGAAAGGAGGAAGCTAGATACGCCTTCACGAGAGACGAGACAAAATTCAGTGACACAACATTGAGTACATTGGCATTATGTTGGGAGCCTTCTTTTGATGCTCCCTAACCTCTCGAAAGCCTGTTCAGCCGGTTTCAATGGGTGCACCACGAATTCCCCTTTTCAGCTTGCACTTAATTCTTCCTTGCTTTGTAACTCTCCAGATCTACTTGCAGGCATGCGCTCATGTGCATGGCAGTTTCATATATGTCCTACATTGCATGCAACTCTGTAGGAAGAATAAAAGCAAATTGAATTGCAAATACTTCACGTCATATGTAAAATGAAGTATTATTTGTAAATAAATTCATCCTATTACAATTGAAAAAAACATTATAATGTAATTATTATCCCATTCCATTACACTGATAATTACATTATATAGTTGATTCTATTATATAGTGATTAAATTACTTCCACCCAAACGACACATTAATGTAACTTCGTAGTGTATATGACTTTTGTGGCGCACGTACGTCAAACATTTTGTATCTTGCATCAAAAAATAAGAGGACATGACGCATTCAGTGGCATGTAAGCTTAATATATCAAGAAGCCCTCTATCTTTTCAAGTTCAAATGACCTCCATGTATAGACAATTAAGGCTAATCTTTGAACAAGGGCCGAGATTAGGTTACTGGACCAATAGACTATCTAACAACCCAACCCTTTCAAGTTTCGGTGTTTCAATAGCTCACAACTTGACATTCATATTCCAGCGCATCAATGACCGCGTGCTTTTAGTCAATTGATCAATTTGATGCATGTTATTAGGACCAATCTCACGATCTAAATACGCCATTATGTGGCATCATTTAGAATATACATACATATGTATTATCCGAATTTCCAGTTTTCTTTTGGAAAAAGAACTACAGGAGCATCAGAAAGAGCTATACGAATTTATTTATTTTTTTGTTTTTTATAATTTAACTTGAGTCTTTGAGTAAACTTTCTAAACTTGAGGTGAACTTTCTGAATCTGATGACAAATGAGTTTACAAGTTTAAAGAACTCGGCTGACTCAACTGATTGTCATCAACCATTCGTATACAACAAGGTGGCCTCGAATGTTGAGAACAGTTTGTCTTTTGAGGCTCCCTTTTGGTCCATTGATCAATAGACTATCTTACTATACTTTGCAAAGAAATCATAGCCTATGTAGCTCAATTTCTTATTTGTAAAACGAATATTCTGACTTCCAAAATTACTAATATGCTAGAGGTTAGGGGGATTCCCTCAGCTACTCGGATTGAGTAAATGACATCTATAGGATTAGATCTGGCAAATGGGTCATTCGATTCGGGTATGGATTGGGTTAAGTTTGGGTCGGGTCATGTTTCGGGTTAGGTAACCTTTCGGGTCGGTTCAATTTGGATCAGGTGAACTTTAGTTCGAGTCGATTTCGGGTCAACCTATTTTTGGTCCAATACGCTTATCAGTATCATGCAAAATTAAGCAACTTTGCGAAGAAATCATAGCCTATTTAGCTCAATTTCTTTTGTAAAATGAATATTCTGACTTCCAAAATTACTAATCTGCTAGAGGTTAGGGGTGAATGATATCTGTAGGATCATGCAAGGAATATGTGTGCCACTTACAAGTACATTGATATCTTCCCAAATCTCTGGATGTTTGTCACTTTGTCCTCCACCGCAGTGATGTTACTTGAAATAGGTTCTAGGCAGCTAGCACTCACAATGCAACATTTTGCATCAATAAGAAAATGCCCTTTACTGTTGAAGTTTTCTTTTTTTTTAAAAAAAAAAGCTTTATACGTTGCTTGATTATCTAATTGTTGAATTTTGATCAGTATATTTTCACTTAGGGCCTGTTCTTTTTGTGGGTAAATAAGGATGGGTAAAAGGTTGAAGTGGGTTGAGGTTGGTTAAGGTGGATAGAGGTGGGTTGAAGTTGATATTTTTTTTTTTTGAGGTGGGTTGAAGTAGGTTGAAGTGGGTTGAAATTGATTGAAGTAGGTTGAAGTTGAAGTAGGTAGAAATTGGTTGAAGTTGGTATTTCTTTTGTGGTGGGTTGAAGTGGGTAAAATAATGATAATGTAATTATGTGTGATAATTTATGAAGTTATTGTAATTTTTAGTGCATTTTTTCACTGAATGGTAATTTCACAATTTTGTAACTATTTTTCTGGAGGTTGGAGGCCAGCACAACTTATCAATTATTTTTAACGATTTAGGTTACAAAATTTATTGATGAAAACTTTTTATATACGTGCCTTTTTTTCATGGGTGAATTTGAAAATACCAACCTAAACTCACTTCAACCTACTTCAACCCACTTTCACTATCAACTAAAGTTTAATTTATGACATTAAAAAGATTTAACCTACTTCAACCCACCTCACCCTTTTGCCCACCTCAATTTACCGACGACAATAACAGACCCATATTCGAAAAATTTAGATGTAACAAAAGAAATAGTATGATCATAAGTGTTACAAAATATATCAACAATATAGATTTGTTGTTAATTTTTAAATGTAGGAGTTGGTCGAAAATATAACATTAGCTTTTTCCTAATTTTATAAAATACGAAAAATTAGGTTTTGGAAAATAATAAAAACATGGTGTAATTTGAAAAGCGTGTGACAGCGAAATATGATGATGATAATTTGAAAATTAAAATGGAATCGTATCTAATCAATACTGCATGATGCATCATGATAATCAACAAAATGGAATCGTATCTAGTTAATTTAAAAATATCAACCTCAACCTACTTCAATCTCCTTCCATTAGTTTAACCAAGTTTAATTTATCACATCAATAAAATTCAATCCACTTCAATGTACTTCAACCCACCTCAATCTACTTCAATCCATCTTAATCTACTTAATTCACTCTTTTACCCACCCCAAGTTACTTATAAATTTCTACCATTTTCAAATCATACTGCTTTACAAAAATAATTAAATCTCAGACGATACTTTACAAATGATTAAATTTATGAAGGGGTGGGTTAAAGTTGGTTGAAGTGGGTTGAGATAGGTTGAGATTGGTTGAAGTGGGTTGAGGTCGGTATTTTTTTTTTTTTTCAGGTGAGTTGAAGTAGGTTGAAGTGAGTTGAGATTGATAAATGTAAAATGACCTACGAAAAGAACAGGGCCTTAGTACTTGCTTATCTTTTAGTTTAGCTGTTTCAAAATCAAGCAGTGGACCACGAAGCATTCATTTTACGCATGAAATATCATAAATGGATAGCCAAAGTCCATCTTGTTTGGAAAGTTTGGTCATCCTGAAACTGTAGTTGTAGTTTTAGTTGTTAGGTGTAAAGGTGATCTTTTGTAGGAGTGTTTTGGAGTGGGATTTATTTATGTATTTGCACTAGACGTAATACATGTTTCCACATGTTTTACCAATTCTTGAAAAAAATAAAGTTGATATATGTACAATTCAAATCCAGATTGCTGGTAACAGTTTCGAAAAACTGTATCGGTTAAACTAACTAGCGTTCACTTAAAAGTATGTACTTGATAATCCACGAAATGCGATAGAACATAAGACAACTATACTTCCAAGAAAGCTAGCTAGATAATTTAATAATGCTTCAAATTTATAACTAATGAAATCACATTAATATGCTTTTGCCTATGAATAAAATCAACGCTAAAGTTAGCTTAGTATTGTAGGTGAATCATCAATCCATGCTCGAGGTTCCTTAGGGACATAGGCGGAGTCATGTGGGGGCAAGGGTGTCAATTGACCCTCTAACTTTTTGGGGAAAAAAAATTAAATGTGGGATATTTTTGTGGGTAAGAAAAATAGATATATATTAATTAGTTCATAAATAGAAATCATAGGAGTGTATAGCAAGTTGGTGGTTGCCCCTTACTTTGGGTGGGAGGTCCTTGGTTTGACTCTTCATTTCGCCTTTTCTTTTTTTTTTTTTTTTTTTTTTTGGGAAGTGCCCTTTAATTTTTTCAATCTCGCCTCCTTTGCTTAGAATCCTGACTCCGCTACTGCTGAGAGAGTTTTTGGTTTCATCAATGGACTAGAAGGTGGGCTTGCATGGTGCTCAGAAACTTGGAAGGTACGTTGGTGTCTTTTTTTTTTTGATAATTGATAATAAGCAAGTGTGCAAAGATTAATACGGTACATTGGTATCTGATGCGTATTATACATATATGCCAATTCAATTTCCATAACATAAATATTTTTACGTGCTCATCTTTCTCTTATTTAACTTACCTTTTCTTTGGGGGGACATAAAAATGAAAGGGTATGAAATCGGATACAACTAGTTAGAATATGACTAAAATATGCTACTTAGCTTGTCAAATGTAAGTTTCAAGTGTTATTGGTATATGATGAGTTAATCCACCAATCTTCTTCATTTAGATTAAATTTATTATGCTATATCAATACATTTACCTTAAAAATAACGAACCGAGGTTGCTAATATTATTGGACTAGGCCATTTGGGCAAGTAATAAGGTAAAAATAGCGTACCGATGAGATAGTTGCTTCATTGGTATCACCCGCTCCTTGCCATCCTTCTCACATGGGTTCGAATCTCAGGAGAGTTTTTGCTTGCCAATTATTGGGAGGTAAGGGTGATGATGGTGTTGGGCATTGGGCCTTTGTAGCATGTTTTTCTTTTCCTATAGGGTCAATGGGCTTGTTAGGTTCTTTCTTGAGATAGGAGGCCCAATAATTAGTCCAATTTACCATTGTTAAAAAAAAGGTAAGAATATCGTATAGTTTTTTTAAAAAATTAAAATAGTATATTTTGATTTAGCTATTGAACCCTGAAATGATTTAGATAGAAGAAAAGGAGGACAATAAGTAAAATAGAGTAATAAGCCACGAAATGTGTGAGTTTTGAAGCTTAGAAGCTTAATCAGAAGCAATGCATATTATACATATATGCTCAAAATCCGCGACATAGTTGATGCTTTCAGCTCAGCTTTTTCTTATTGAATTCCTTTCTTTTGTTTTTGCATGTGAAGAAATATAAAACTTGATGCAGATTGGTAGAATACGGGTTAAAATTGTTAATAGCTGGTATAAGCTCTATTCAGCGATCATAAGCTTTTTTTTTTTTTTTTTTTTTTTTTTTTTGGGTTTGGGTTTTACTGTAGTTTTATATGGTTAAGTTTACATAGAAATGTTTTGTACAATAAAATAGTTCCGCCTTATTTCAAATTGTGAGTGGGTAACTTTATCTGCTAAATTGATGTTGTTAATATCTCATTCTTTTAGACAACATTTATTACTTATCAAATACCTGTGTCAAGCGTTATTGATGTAGGATGAATCAATTTATCAATTTTGTTCATTTGGGTAGGAAACATAATTTTCCCAAAAACTTATTTTCTGTGGAAAATTTTTTTCTGAGAAAAATTGATTTTCATGTCACGTTTTCTGTTGATTAGTACAACATAAATTATTTTTTATAAAAAAAGAAAAATGTCAACTGAATTATTTAAATGTAAAAAAAAAAATGACTGCATGGTCATAGTTGAGATAAATATTGACCAAATGAAGGAATTTAGAGTTTAAAATTCATATTTGAGTTTTTTTTCAATACTTTCTCTTGGATAATCAAGTTTCGGTCTAAACAATTGAAATTATTTTAGTGATTAAAAGCATCAACTAAATTTGTTTAAGTGGTAACAAGTATCAATTGAGTTTGTTAAATGGAGAAAAATGTTGACCAAATGAAGGAATATCCTACTCAAAATTTGGGGTTGAGCCTATTTTAATTTTTTTATCCGATACTCAAGTTTAGATTGAAACTATTGGAATTGTTCTAATATTAAAAAATATTAACTGCACTATTTAAAGGACAAAAATATCAATTGAATTATCTTTGTGGTAAAAAATGTTGACCAAATGAAAGAATATCAAGCTCAAAATCTGAATTTGAGCCCATTTTAATACTTTTTATCTGACGATCAAGTTTGGATCCAAACCGTTGAAATTATTTCAGTGGCAAGTCGATTGAATTGTTTTAGTGGTAAAAAATATCGATTAAATTGTCATATTGGAGATAAATATGGATCAAATGAAAGAAATTTAAGTTAAAAATTTAGATTTGAGTTTACTTTAATCTTTCCAATTGGATAGTCAAATTTTGATTCAAAATATTGAAATTGAATTTTACACCTAAATTTTAGCTGACTATATCATCAAAAAGTTTAAGGAAAAAAAATTAACTTCCTATCTTTCAAAAAGAAATTCATTTTCCTCAATTGAAGGAAAAATCATTTTCCTTGAAAAATATTTTTTATCTTTTATTTTACCAACAACGAAAAATTGAAAAACTATTTTCTGGAAAAACAACTTTTCCCAAAACCAAACATTACCTTAAAATAATTTATTATGTTATATCAATGCATTTACCTTAAAAATAATCAACATAAAGGGTCTGGGGGAAAGAAGTTGTATTATTTGAAAAATTTTTCCTAACTTTGCCTCAGAGCAGAGTAGCCTATATGACAAGTATTGGATCCTCCACGTCTTTAAATAATTCAAGTAGTGCATGCATATTTAAGCTGGCTTAAGTTGCCTTTTTAAGACATGTCAATCAACCCATTTTTCTAACTAAAATACTCCACTAACATGTCCCCACATATGAGTAAGCGATTACGTTTCCCTTGACACCCCCCCCCCCCCCCAAAAAAAAACCTTCCTTATAAATTCGCCGGTCACTCAATTCATTCTCGATACCCAACTCTCCTTTGCCTCTCCTCCCCCTCCCTCTCTATCCCCTTAAGCCTGCTTAACCCCCCCCTTCAAAACACAACAGGAAAGGGAAGAAACCTCTGCCAGGACTTTTTAAAAAGGCCCACAAAGTGAGAATGAGATGATCTTTGACAAAGAGCTATCTTGATTCAATCCTATATATGGACCCAATGAAAGAAATGGAAGGAAAGCAAGCACACGATCCCCACCACCACCACCACCAAGCGGTGGCACC
The DNA here is from genome assembly GCA_029747015.1 of Carnegiea gigantea. NCBI lineage: Eukaryota > Viridiplantae > Streptophyta > Magnoliopsida > Caryophyllales > Cactaceae > Carnegiea > Carnegiea gigantea. The sequence continues at coordinate 517,814 of JAKOGI010000141.1, forward strand.
AATAGTGGGGGTGCGGCGGGTCTGGGTTCCGGGGCCGGTGATCGTGGGGGCGGGTCCGTCGGGCCTGGCAGTGGCAGCGTGTCTAAAGGATCGGGGGATCCCAAGGCTAATCCTAGACCGGGCCAACTGCATCGGGTCCCTCTGGCAGCAGCGAACCTACGACCGCCTCCACCTGCACCTCCCAAAGCAGTTCTGTCAGCTTCCCCTCCTACCCTTCCCTAGGGCTTTTCCAAAATACCCCTCCAAGCAGCACTTCATAACCTACCTTGAGTCCTATGCCAACCACTTCAATCTCGGACCGGCTCTGGGCCGGGCCGTGGCGGAAGCCCAATACGATCCCCGAAACGGCCTATGGCGGGTTCGCACCTCAGGGCCCAAGAAGGCAGGCTCAGGGACCGGGGAGGGGGAGGTAGAGTACCTTTGCCACTGGCTAGTGGTGGCCACTGGCGAGAATGCTGAACCCTTTGTGCCTCAGATTGAAGGGAGGGAGGATTTTGAGGGACCTGTCTTCCATTCTAGTGAGTATAAGAGGGGTGATGAGTTTAAAGGGAAGAGGGTTTTGGTCGTTGGGTGTGGGAATTCTGGCATGGAGGTTTGCTTGGATCTTTGCAACCACAATGCCTTCCCTTCCTTGGTTGTTAGGGATTCTGTAAGCTCTTTCTTTTCCTTCATAAGCTCGTGTTTATCTCTCCTTTCTCTATTTCTATATTGTTACAGTTGGCATGCATTTCAAACTTGAATTCAACTTACAGATTATCACAATGACTTTTTAAAATAGCGATGCTGCATGCTTAAGCATATGTATGTGTATTGAACATATTTAGTCGAATTGGGACAGCATAGCTTTCATGGAAAAAGTATTTGATTGGGAATGATGTTGTTGATTACTTTTCACCTTGAGTATTATGATGATCTTTCCACCTAGTACTATTGAAAACATTGATATGTGTTTCACTAGTCTGGGAGTGAGGGGGATACTTTTTGGAACTTTTCAACTTTTCTCACCACCTTAGATTTTTGCCAAAAATGTTGACCCCAAATATATAAAATTTTACAGAGTATAAACCTAACCCTTTTCCGATAGCCAGCTAGGCTTTCTCACTCCCTTCAAACCTTCCCACTTTCCCGATTTGAAAAACTGGGTTCTCATGTGCCAATTGGTCTCAAGTGTTAGTCGAACTTATTCCCCATTTAAGGTGAGCTTTCAACTATTTTGCTAATGTCATCAACACTGTACTTTGTCAGCAACACTTTCTGAATTAAACAATTACAAATCGCTTCTTTTCTCCATTATCTCTCTCCCTTTTGAAAAATGCCATGCTGTAGAGGTTATTAAGAATTCTGACATTATCTCTCAGATTCTCCCTTTTTGTCACTATAAGTGAACTTGATTGGGGTTTGTTTCGCATGCTTATGCTGTTGCATTTGTTCTTGTTCAGAGTTTTTTTAATTAATTTTGAATTTAACATAAATACATTACGTTTTCAGGTACATGTATTGCCACAAAAAATGCTAGGGACTTCAACATTTGGATTGTCCACATACATGATGAAATGGCTCCCAATCAAGCTAGTTGATCAATTTTTGCTTCTAATGTCCCGTTTGATACTCGGTAACACAACTGCTTTAGGGATAGCCCGGCCAACCATGGGCCCTTTTGAATACAAAAATGTCTTAGGCAAGACTCCGGTGCTAGATATTGGAACCATTGCTAAAATCAAATCCGGAGATATTCAGGTATACACACACACACATATGTATGTGACCTATCAGCTAGTACCAACTTTGATCGAAGAATTATAAATGTTTAACCATTCATTTTCAAATGGATGATCTTTAATGCTTACGATAAGAAAAATTGTACAAATAGGTTTTTCCTGGAATTAAGAGATTAATGTGCAATGAGGTAGAGTTTGTTGATGGGAGAATAGAGAAATTCAATGCCATCATCCTTGCAACAGGGTACAAGAGCAATGTACCATCTTGGTTAAAGGTATGCTTCATATTTTGAGTGAAAGTGAATAACACGTATGTGATGTTTAGTTGGATGTAATGCAATGATAATGTAATGTAACTAACTTTTTAATGCAATAATGATTACTTAGTTTGTGGTAACCATAATTACAACATAATTCTTTTATTGCAATAGTCTCATACAACAAAACAAAGTAATGAAAACATAATTATAAACTTATTTACATTACAAGATTGATTATATCTAACCAAACATTGCATTAATGCTACTTTAACTAATGAAGTATTGTTCTTTTTCTCTTGCGCGCTTTGATCCCTCCAGGGCACCAATATGTTCTCAGAGAAAGACGGGTATCCGGTGAAACCATTTCCAGATGGATGGAAAGGCGAGAATGGATTGTATGCTGTAGGGTTCACCAAACGTGGTCTGCTGGGTACATCTCATGATGCTACAAGGATAGCTGAAGACATCGAGCGTGATTGGAAAACAAGCAAAGCAATTGATCAAGCGAGCAATATTTAGTTGAATGTTGATGGCGGCAAAAGGGATTCTTCAACTAGAAATAGGACTTACTAATTAACATCTTGACTTTGATTTTGTCTATGTTGGTATTTAAATGGAGGATACAGAACGATGCCAATAATAGAAAAACCACAATTTCATGTACATGGAATTGTACTTGCATAATACTATAGCTTTGCTCTAGGACGGCAAATTAGAAAGGATCAAACAAGGAAGATTTACATCGCGGACCATCAAAGTTTAGGCTAATAATTTTTTAAACTAACTATTTTGGATAAATATTTTTAGGTCCATCCAACTTTGGAGTAATAATTTTTGGAACCAAACTTGACTTTTAAAAATTGCACCAAATACCCTAAGTTTTTGAAATTTGCATTTTGAATTGCAATCCTTAAAAACTTATTTTTAAAATTTTAATTTTGTGTATGTGAAAATTCGATCAGAGGGATGACTTCAAGCCCTATTTGAATTGGTATCTGAGACACATGACCAAAAATAATTAAGATAATTAATAGCTAATTAATTATATTTAATGATTGAAGCATCATATGCTTGTCATGCTCTTAATTATTTACATAATTGTGCACTTATCAGAAGGAACTACTTTAGTAACACCACAATTAAACTATATCATAGATATAGTTTTAGAATTAAAAGTAGAATTAGCTAAAATTAAGACTAAAGTTAAAGATATAAAGGAACAATTATTTGCAATCCATCTTTTTGTATCAACAAAATTAGATACAGTAGAAAATCTTATTTAAGTATTAGTACCCCCATATCAGCATAAATATCCCTTTTAAAACCTAAAAAAGAAGAGTCCATTCTTTTGCAAGACATAAAAATTCAAAAAGAAATAGGAAACATTCAACTGCAAAATCATCTAAAAATGTAGAGAAAGAAGAAGAGCATGAAGTATAAGCTTTTGAGGAATTATAGAATATGTTTGCTAAAGAACAAAACTCAAAAAATAAACAAAATCATGGACATAATAGTTGAAAAAAAGATGTATTATCTAATGATAATGAAGAGACAAATAATATTCAGTTAGAAGAAGCAACATATCTACAGATGAACCTAATTAAACTAGAGAATCTTAATGTTGTTCCTTTAGAAGAAATTAAGAGAAAACTAGATACAAAATATAATAAAATGGTATTTGACGATAAAATCAATGAGATTGGAGAAGAACTCAATATAGATAAAATTGAGTCCATTTTAGTTAACAATGTTGTTCCTAAACATGAAGAAATTAGTGAATTTTCTTGAAGAAATACCTATTTTATGAAACCTAGATACATTCCAGCATGGTGTATAACTAACTTTTCCTTTAGGTTCAACCAACATTTCTTTTGGGTTCATCCTAAGGAAAACTGCATCTTTTTGAAGAAATTAACCTTATCTCAATTAGTTAAATGGGTTATATCTTAAATATTGACATAGTTCATAATAGAGAACAAATATTTGAGCGTTCGAAAAGGGGTATGGATAGCATCTTGAATTTGAATACCATATAGACTGCAAAAAAATTTCTAAATTATATTGAATATAGTTTTTCTGACACTGTAGTTGATTGGTGTGACTCATTAGATGAGAAATGTAAAAATATATTAAGAATGATGGAAACACCGACCGCTACGTTCAAAAAATTATGTAAGGAAATCCAAACTGAATTTATTGGGGCTAAACTTGATTCCGAAGAAGAGGCCAGAGAATGGGGAATGAAGATTAATAATATTTTGAAACATGAGATATCTGAAAAAGTATATTACTGGATTAAATCAACATTATTATATAATTGGACATAATGAAACTAATTTTGGGATGTTTTATGATAAATTATCATATCCGATTAATTCTATAATTTATAAAATATACATCACATGGTTTGAAAAGGCAGATGTTATGGATACTCTTTGTACAAGAATCTCTTATTTTAAGAAAATAGGCCAATGATCAATGTCATAATCTCCAAAAACAACAGAAAATTAAGAAACAATTTTTAGCCTATTGAGATAATCCTCACCAATTGGGAAATAAACATAAGAAGAGAAGGAAAATGAAATTTTATAAGAAAAAGAGTTTTAACAAGCAAAGGGGAGACAATATAGAGGAAAGTATTATAACGAACCGAGTGGTAAAACAAAGATTTTTTTTTTAAAAAACCTTCTTGTTCCTGCTAGGGAAAAAAAAAAAACTGTAAGTGTTGGGTATGTAGATCGAGAAGTAGGTTATTATGCAAACAAATGTAAAAATAGGAAGAACAACAAGCTTATAGAAATTTTTGATAGTCTAGATTATTTTGAGCTTAGCGAGAAAGAAGCACTATATCTAGTCCTAAAAAACAACAAGAAAATTGATGAGATTTTACTGGAGGAAGAATATGAAGAAAGTAATTATGAAGAAACTAATCATACGATAGAAAGTAGTTCAATTAGTCTTTGCGATCTTCAAGGAGAAGAATTTGTCGTAGATAATGAGAACGAAGATATCGAAGGAGATTGGATCGTTCCGACAATTCAAAAAAACATGATATATAAAAAATGCATCTTTCAATTAAAGAGTAAGTACATATGTAAAATAATGGAAGAAGATCTAAAAATAAAAGATTATGAGTATGATATGGGAGAGGTTAATCTTATTAATTGAAAAAATATCCCTAAGTATAATAAATAAAGATAGAAAATATAGGTATATCCATACATGTTGAAAGTGTCCAAGTGCAAATTACTCCATTATAGTATGATGGCAAAGATATTGACTCTTATACTTTGGTCTATGATATTAGGCATACCAAATTTAATTATCAAATTATCATAGGGATTAAGACCAATTTATGTAATGGATTAGTAAGATTTAATTGCTGACCTGAATATTATGTAAGCTTAAAAGATGAATTTACCAAAAACTTCCTATATATTAAGATAAAAAAATAGTTGGGATTGACATGAAAAGCGGAGGATACCCACTAAGAATATTTTGAAAAATCATCTGTAAATTAGATAATACTACAGATCCAAAGACTAAAGTAACAATGATAGAAGCAGAAAAATTTGAAAGTCCTATGCCAATGCAAAAATTTAAAGGATAAAATCCAATCCACACGAGATAAAAATCGATAGGTCTTGGATATCTAGATTTGCCAATATCACAAAGATCAATAAGAAAAATGTAATAAAAATTGATAAGAATGACACAATTACCATTAAACCCCAATTATTAATATGGATGAGTTCAAGATTAGAATGGGGAAAAGATATTCAACTACCAAAAAACAACTTAAAGAAGATAATACAATTAGTATGATTGGTGAAATAAGTAGAATAAGTTTTAAATCCACAAGACACAGTGTAGATTGGAGTATGAGCCTAGAAAGAAAGTCATTAGGTGCAAAACAAGGGTTATAAATGAGCCAATCTATAATGATAAATTAGTAAAAAATGTGACTATTGAAATATGCTATGAAATTGCCAATACAAATCGTAAGAGCATCTATATTCCAATAAATATATGTTCAGAGGGATATAATAGATATGAATTGTGTGCCTACATCGATAGTGGTTGTTCTATCTGTTTCGAAAAATGATACTTATTTTTAAAATTTATGTGAAAAGAAGCCAAGAATCCTTTACAAGTAAGAATAGCTTATAATAGTATAGTGAGCTACAATGAAGTCACAGAAGGGTTACCCATAGAAATGGGAGGAGTCCAATATATTATACAGGTTTCATGGGTTACTGATCAAGTCTCTCATGATATGATTATTGAAAATAATCTTCACATGTTATATCCTTCATGCACATAGACTATAAATTAAATAATATGAACAATAAATGGTCGCTCAGTTCTCATTATAAAGGGCAGCCCGGTGCATAAGCATCCCGCGTTCACGCAGGGTCCGGGGAAAGGCCGCACCCCAAGGGGTGAATTATTGATAAATTAAATAAAGTATATACTGATCACAAGATTGATTTTATATGCGCCCAGCATGGTGAGAAGATAATTCCTGCAAAGGTGAGATAGCACTGACAATCTCACTATTTGAGTAATCTATCACAAAGCAAGTTTCTGAATAACAAGAATAATTATACAAAGAACTCTACTCTGATAATCCTCTCAAATTTTGAGATAATGATAAGACATTTGCAAAAATCATTACATTAAATCCCAACACTATTATCTGAGTCAAATAAATGGTGTATACACTAGGATATCCAATGGCTTCATAAACAAATCAAAGAATTTTTGGAGAAAAGATTAATCAGGAATAGTAAGAGTCATCACATCAATCCCCTTTTATGGTAAGAAATCATGCTAAGGAGAAAAGAGAAAAAGGTAAAATGATAATCAATTACAAAAAGTTTAATAATAATATTGTTTTTGAGGTGTATTATATTTGTAACAAAATAGTTCTTTTCAATAGAATGCAAGAAGCATCATGGTTCTAAAAATGAATTGCAAAAGTAAATACTGACAGATAAAAAAGGATGAAAAAAGCAGCCGTTTAGCTACTTTTAGTAACCCTTAAGGACATTATTAGTGGATAGTAATGTCATTCGATCTCAAAAATACACCTCAAATATTTCAAAGAAGAATGTATAATATCTTCAAAGATCTTAATCACTACTATCTAGTTTACACCAATGATATCATTGTCTTTTGCAGGATTTGAGAATAGCACAAAGATGATGTTGTTCTATCTGTTACCCAAAGATGTATTGATCATGGTACTATTCTCGGTAAACAAGTGCATTTATGCTGAATAAGAAATCAAGTTTTTAGATTTAAAAATAAAAGCTTGACAAACCATTCTACAAAAGAATATTCTAGAGAAAATAGAAAATTTCCATGAAAAGACGAAGATAGGATGCAATTAGAAAAGTTTCTTGAATGTCTTACCTATGTTTCAGATTTCACTGAAGATCTAGCTAAATTAAGAAAATCATTATAACAGACACTCAAGAAGAAAGCAAACTTGAATCACCCCGACCCCTCCCGGGTTGCGGACAGTTACCATGAACGGCTTTAAGGATCGTCAACGGGCCCTACGAATCACCACAAGTCTTTTCAGCGTGGATCGTCCTCGCTCACATGCTGCCTGAAAAACTTCCCAGGAGATCACCCATCCCAAGATTGCTCTCCAGTAAGCACGCTTAACTGTGAAGTTCTTAAGAGTGGGCTTTTCGAAAAGAAAAGTGCACCTTTGGTGATATAAGTACTGAGTTCGATCCTTTTAAGTCACATTCGGGATGTTATAATTAATCCCACTTGAAGCGCACAACTTCCTCATTGTGCCTCATTAACTAACCGACTTACGAGTCCTCTTGAACGGCGGTCCACATCTAGTATCTTTATCTCATTAGGTGACTGCCCATGGGCTCTCCATTTACTGGCGCACCTCACGATTACGGGTCGGCTCTGATACCATCTGTAGCACCCTGACCCCTCCCGGGTCATGGACAGTTACCATGAACGGTTTCAAGGATTGTCAACTAGTCCCACAAATCACTACAAATCTTTCTGGCGTGCTTCGCCTTCTCTCACATGCTGTCTGGGGAACTTTCCAAGAGGTCGCTCGTCCCAAGATTGCTCCTCAACAAGCAAGGTTAACTGTAGAGTTCTTAAAGAGTGGGCTTCCCGAAAAGAAAGATACATCTTTTGGTGATATAAGTAGTCACTTCGATCCTTTTAAGCACACTCGGGGTTTTATAAAACTGGACGTGGATCCCTAGTGATTCAAAGATTGTTCAAAATTTTGAAAAGATATGTAAAAATCTTCCTATTATTAATTTCTTCAAAGAAGGAGATGATTTAATTCTTGAGACAAATGCTACCAATAAGCACTAGAGTGCAGTATTCAGTACCAAAGAAGGAGAAAAACTCTGTAAATATTGTAGTGAAAGTTTTAATAAAGCATAATGTAACTATCCTATAACAGAAAAAAGAAATCTTTGTAGTCATAAGGAGAATTGAAAAGTTCATAATCTTTTTAGCCTCAAAATCTTTTCTTATTTGAACCGATTGTGGAAGAATCTTCGGTCTTGTGAAAAAGAATTAATCAAACATGTAAGCGCAAGGACGACTCCTACGTTGACAGTTATGACTTAACTAATTTTCTTTCTCTATTGAACATATACAAGTATCGAAGAATTCTCTAACAGATGGTTTAACTCGTGAGCTCACCAATTATAATTATCAAAGCAGAAAACCTACCGAAAAAGAAGAAAATTCAAAATAAAATATCATTACTGATAGAATGGGTTTCTCTTTCTAGTAGAATTCTTATGAAAATTTTAGAATTTCATACAAAAAATAGATTATGCTTCGGTATGTTGTCTTCTGCCTATCCAATAATACAAAGATTAGTCTTTTAGAGTTACAAATGAGCTATATGAGCTGTCCTTATGATATTAAAGGAAAAATAAGTTCCTACGTCTAAGAAAAATGGTTCAACAACTAGAATGCAGCATTCCCTAACTACTATCATAATTATTCCTATGATTTAAGAATTATGGAGTACTATAATTTTCTTCTCAAAGATATCTGGAGTTGCTAGTGTTACATTCTCAACAAGTTCAATCTCTCCAGATACCTAATCATCAGAGCCTGAGAATATAGAATGGTAGCTTACCTCATAAAAATTCCAGGCCCAAAATATCCATTTGTCTCAAAACTAAGTTTCAACAATGTAAATTTAAAAGGATCCATTGGATTCTTACATCTCTTAATGGTCCAACAAAAATCTCATTCAATAGAAGTCTGTATGCTGATGGACATTGCGTAGTAATTGAGTATGAAAATTGCGTTGTAATTGAGCATGAAAATAGAAAGGTCAAGTTAGCCCATTTTCTTGTTCAATTAGTTGATTTAGACAATCCCAATTGTAATGCCCCGACCCCTCTCGGTCGAAGGTCTTATCAATAACGGCTGCAAGGATCGACGACTGGCTCCACAAATCATCACAAGTCTTTCTGGTGTACTTCATCCTCGCTCACACACTGCCTGAAAAACTTCCCAGGAGGTCATTCATTCCAAGATTGCTCCCCAGCAAGCACGCTTAACTATGCAGTTCTTAAGAGTGAGCTTCCTGAAAAGAAAGGTGCACCTTTGGTGATATAAGTAGTCATTCAGAAAATGTCTTTGATTACCTCTTTGATGTTGGAGCTGGAAAATTCCTGTCAGAAAAAGGAAAGAAATATCATCATGGATTATTTGAAAACTAGAATCTAGAAGATCTTCAATTCGATAAAGATTTTAATGATTGTTTGGATAATCAGGACTAGCAGATGTTGTTGAAGATGAAGCCATGCAGAATTTCAATATGGATGACTCGTCATATAAACATCAAGTATTCTAAAAAATTATTGCACTATTAATGTATTATTTTGTTAAGTGTCAAGTTAGAAAAATAATGCAGTCTACTGTCGCAACGTAAGCGCGGTTATAATTGTGTGAAAATTGTCGATGTATGTACTATAGACATTAGGGCATTCTATGCAGTCCACCTCCTCTGTAAAAAGAGAATCTGAGTGCTGAGAAGGGATAAGGTCATTCGACATACTTAAGTTAAAGAGAAGTCGGGTGTCTTCATTTCTCTATGAGTAAGCATCTATGATGATCTTATCATTTTAAGTCCCTCTTCAAATCTTGGTAATATTTCCACTTTCAAACTTTCAATAAAAGAAATTTTCTAGTAAAAATATTATTCAATTGTACCTTATGTCTTAAATATTATAATTTCTTGATTACAGTTTCATTATCCTTAAAAATATAAAAACTTGATTAATGATTACGGTCATAGATAGGAAGTGAGATAGATCTGTATTGTGTTTGATTTAAGAAAGGTGTGATTGATGTTAGCAATCTTTGTAAACTGGGAGTTAGAGGAACATCAGGTCTAGCACCGACTAAAAGCAGGTAATGGTCAAACTCTCTAATTAAGTTTTAATTATTTTGTTAAGCATACTGGGTCTTTAATCATAGAAAATATAATATTTATGATATAAGTAGTAGATTATGATAACTAGTATCAAGTAAAGTCATTATAATGAGTCGAACACTAAAAGCAATTATATTTCCTCAACGACCTTAGAAGATAAAAAAATCAGAAATAATACCCATTTTGAGGTCAATTCATAATTTCAGAAAGTTTTGGGCCAAAAAAATAAACATTTTCCCTCCGAAAATCATTTTACCCAATGTGTTGCAAAAAGTTTTCCAAACTCATAGGTGCCGTAATTTAATACACCAAACGTTAGTGGGCCAGCATGTAATTTTTCGATCAAACAATGAATAGATGGTTAGACTCAAATTAAATACGGATTGTGATACCTATATAGCTTGTAGATATGAATTATATCATGCATGCATACTGCATGGTTGGCACTAAATAAGTTTAAATGCATTGATAATGATATCAATTAACTCCACAATGAAATCATCATGTCAAAGCTCCATAATGAAATTATCATTTTTGACCCAATTAATGTGTAAGATTTGGATGATAACAATCCAAATGGACTAGCCGATATGTTGTGCTTGAGTTGTGCGTTGAGACAGGATCCGAAAATATTTGGAGCGGTTTGAATGAGCGTGGAGCATCAAAGTCGATACATGTACAAGGAGCCCAGCTGATAACAAATGTCTAAGAACATTGCTTCAGAACAGTTCTGAGCACAGAGCATGGAGCATCGCATAGAACATCAAAATCATGTCCAAGGAGTTCAGCTGATAATAAGAGTCTTAGGCTTAGTATGGAGTTTATTTTTTAGATTCTTATTAATATGCCAATTAGAAGGTCTTGACTTAGCGTTTGCTTCGAAAGATTTTTTTAAGTACTTCAGAACACTGTCTCAGAACAGGTCCAAGAGGCCAGGTCTGCAGTGTTCTGAGGGTGGGAATAAAAATTCGAATTTCAACGTTTTTCTTAAAAGGATTTTGGACTGACGTTTTTCAGGAAACAATTGGAATTAATTTATGTCAGTCAAACTCTAAAAGTATTTCTTCCCTCGTTTAAGAGACAAAATATTTTTCAAATATTTGGTGAGAAGATTTAATTCTATCTCGCTTAAGAAAAAATATTTTTTCTAAATATTTGATCTTATCTCCTAAGGAAAAAATATCCTCCAAATATTTGATCATATCCTATAAGGAAGATTGGTAACTCTCAGATTAGGGAATGGCTAAGAAAAGTGGAGATTGCTCGCATCCTTGCATGGCAAGCATACTTATCCCACTATTTAAGTGGCCGATTCCCTCAACTTTTCTCAGGGTTTTTCACAATTTTCAAGTGTTAAAATTGCTTTTTTGAGTCTGAATTTTTCTGTGAGAAAAACTTTCAAAAAGAGTGCTTAATCGAGTCTTCATTATTGGCATAATAGGAGTTGTATTGTACCTTACACTCAGCTTATTTAGAAGCATTCAAGTAAGGTGTTCTTTATCTCTTTTCCGTCATCGTGATAAGAGGTTGTCCAAGTCTTGGTATACCTTGGACGTTGTGTCCGTAGGGACGTGTGGACGTTGTGTCCGTGAGTATTTGTCCAAGTCTTGGGAGACTTTGGATGTGTGTTTGTAACGAGAGTCTTGGGTAGACTAAGTTACGTGTGTTACGGTTGTAACGTGTTCAGCCCGTTTAGTGAAAGTGTTGCTGAAATCCTACAGTGGTAGGTCATGGTCTTTACATCTCAGTTGGGCCAGAGCTGGTTTTCCATGTATAAATATTGTGTCTCCTTTACTGTTTCCGCAATTATACTCGTTTCTGATTTACTGGAAACATGCGTTCCAAATAGTTCTGATGAGTGTTTTGGAAAAACCGAAAAAACTGATAGTCACAATTCACCTCCTCTTCTGTTCTTGTGTGAGTAAATCTAACAATCATGTCAAATGGTTCAATTGAAGGAGTCATCAGAAATGAAAGAACCAACCTTTTCTTCAATCCAATTGTTTTTAAACACCATGTAATTATTGTTTTAAAATTTATGGGCATGATACATACCTTCACAAGCGGCACACACAGACACCCGCATGTACAATCCCATGCACGCACATTTACATTTACATGATATATATTATGAATAAGTGCCTAAACACCAAAAAGCTTAACTTTTGGCTTCACCAGCCTCTTCGAAAATCCTAATTCCTACCACCAACATTTCCAGTAGGAGCCAAAAGAATATAATTAAACAAATGAAAAGTGAAGGCGACAAATTTCACGGAAATTCCATTCTGACTTGAACAAAGCCTAAGTTTGAGGGAAAGCTTACTAAAATGAACTTATCATAAATGATAAAATCAAAACAAAAAACACTCTAAAAACGAAGGGGAAAGGTAGACAGTGGATGGAGAGAGGACCAGCACAATTTTTGATAGAGATTGGGAATTTATGCAAAAACTAAGATAGAAGTAATGGCCAATAATTTCATGGGCCCTTTGGAGCTCAGCATCTCCAATTTTAGATTTAAACAAAGGGGATGGAGAACCTCCTGAAAAAGACAATCTGATGGTACTGAAGCTTTTTATTGTGTTCTTCCCCTCTTAAGCATATGATTGAGTGGGCATGAGATCTATCATTTATCCCCTTTTTGGAAGGCATAAACCCTAATGATATTGATCGGTGAATTTATTACAATGACAGTCATAGAAGACACATATATCAATATTACATCATGCGTAGTGTTTAGGAAAATTATACTGAAAAAAATCATATTGGAAAATTAGTTTATATAGTTGGTTAAGTTTTTAAAAGCTTCTAGTAAAATCCTATATTTAAACCTTCTCAATATTGGCGTGCAAAATTATAATTTTCTTGCTACAAGACAGTTCCATTATATCATCACCCGATCGACATATCCACTTACCTATCATGCATCAAAAAAAAAAAAAAAATGTAAAGAAAGAGAATGATGCACGTTCGTGAATAACATGTTACAAATTTAGTTTTATCTTATGCTTGCATCTAAATGTTTAATTTGTTATGAATTTTATAACATTACCAGCTTTCAAACTGGACAAATAGTGCATACTATAAAATGTTAGAAATCAAAGACAAATACAAGTGGTCTATATTTTTTTGTATTTTTCAACTGTGTTGTTATAAATATTAGTTAGTTTAACTGATAAAATATTTAAAAATAGTTTCACCAATTTGATTCAACATTTGTGTTTGGTGCCATGTACAACTCCCTTTCTGCTCAACAACCCACTGCAACAGAAAAAAAGAAAAGAAATTCAATATCTTCAGTCACTGCTAATTTGGGCTATGCAGGACAAAGTTCCGTTATGTTGAGCAGATTCTGTTATAAAGCATTCAACTTTAGGCGGAGATAATTCTACATCCTTGAAAATCACGGTACATTTTGTGGAAAAAAGAAAATCATGGTCCATGTATATGACCAAATATTTGTCAATAACCTAGATTTAGACCATATATATGCTAGTTTCCATGCAACGACTTAATTCTCCTTGATTTGCGTCAACCTATTTAAACCAGAAAATCATTAGGTGGAAAAACTAATATACCCATCGGTACTTAGTTCATGAGATTTCATAACAAAGCAGTATTGTAATAGGATTAGCTATATTATCAAATTCATATAACCCAAATTTCTTGGTGACGCAGACTCACCGTATGTTTCAGTGGGGAGATCTGATGTAATACAAACTTGAGAGAAACAACAAATTTAGCTCGCCAATAATTCATATGAGTGCGCACTTGTAAGGTTAACTGATAACCATTATGATAATTATTATTTGACCTTCTCAATTATTTCCAGTGATGCCATTTTTTGAATCCTCTATTTTGCTAGCGCATCATTGTTATCAACTGTTAATGCAGATGATATGGCAGGTGCAGAGTAAGGACGACATTGGAGGCAAAGGTATTAAGAGTGACATTGAAGGCATGACGGTGGTGGAGAGGATGGAGGAACTTAAACAAGGAGCAATATGTACAAGCCGTGGCCAAAATCCATCTCAAAACACATTCGAGATTGATGGAGTAACTCTTTCTAGTTGAATATATCGTACTAAATGCTAATTTTATCAATGCTAGAAAAAAAATAACCCGCTTTTACATTTCTGTATGCCCCTTGGCATGTAGGTTGCTAACTCTTGACATGCCCCTCATGGTAGAAAATAACAAGGCAACTACTGTGATACATATTCATAAATCGTCGCAATCAAAAGATTAGAT